>WBNQ01004823.1:0-20075 GCA_013401375.1 Spizella passerina
AAAAGGAAGGGAAAAGAAAAAGAGCAGAAATATTGTATATTATATATAGCAGAATAGCTATATTATTTCAGAATAATTGTAGGTGATTAAATTATGCTCAAATGATCTACGTTATAACTATTTAAGAAAATCATAATGAAGTTTAAAATGCCTGTTCAGGCTTTTTTTTTCAACTCCAGAAGAACACTATCTGAAAATATAGAACACAGCCTTATAACAGCTACATATCTTTTTAGCTATATGTAAAGAAAGTGTCAAATGTTTTATCCTGATTTATTGCCATCTGTGCAGTAATGAAAAAGATAATTTTGATTTGAAGATTGTATTAACAGTGTCTTTTCATGCAACACACCTTGTTATGGAAGCTATGATGGATTTTGACTAAAAAACAGCATCCAAAATGTGTCTGAAAGACATTATTACCTCAAAGTATCAATAATAAGCTTCATCTGGTTATATTTGTCAGTTTGTATCACCTTGATTTCATTGTGCTGATTAAACATTACATTTGCATTACTGCAAAGGACAACAATAGTCTTTCAGCCTGACCCTCGCAGGTATCTAAAAGGATTTTTTGATGTACTCTGAGTAGCTTCAATATGAAACTGAACTATAATACATTGTGAATGCCCACTCTACGTACGTTAGAAGATTTTATGCTTTATAACCCCATCAGGCTTTGGTATGTCAAAGGTAAACTGTTACACATGACATCAGACTTTGACTGCTTTGGTGCCAGTAAATAAAATACTTAGGTCCACAAGTAGCCTGCCTTGTTTCATTTTTGGGCTTAAAATGGCAGCCATCTCTCCTTGACCTTAATGAGGACAACACTCATTAGCAGCTGCTTGTGCATCTCCCATCTCATACCATTTCTGCCTTGGCAAAAGCATGCAGCTGTGCAAGTAAGGTTTAAGTTGAGTGCTTCGGAGGCATTTCCATCTGTGGCAGCAGAACCAGCAGTCACCTGGTTCTCCACAGGCAGACTCTAAAAGCTTTTACAAGCTGAGCTCTTCCTGTATTTCTGTACTCTGAACAGATCTGCTTTGGGTGGGTCAGCTGTAGAGCTTCTCATGGCCTCCTCTCATTGTGTGCAGTAGGAGAAGAGGGAGGTGCCCTCCTGCTCCTCTGTTTGCTCTCCCTAAGCTGAAGGGACTGCTGCACTAAGCAAACATTTGTAGCCAGTGGAAGCTGTCAGTGTGGTATTTCTGATGTCTGCAAGTGAGAAACCTTGCTGACAGCACTTGCTTTTTCTTGGGTGATGGGCAATGCCTAGTTCATGCAGAGCTCTATGTATTTTGTGTAGTTTTTGTTGAGCTTTTCTGTAGGTTTTCTTTGAGTAAATGATGGCAAATAAAATTGTCTAGCAAATAACTAAGAGCTAGATAGCATGGCATATGTAAGCATTTCAACTGAAACAGTGAAAGTAATAAAATCAAGCTGAATGTTTTCCCCCAGTGCATTTTCTATTTCATAATTCATGATAGATATGACAAATTGGGCTATTAACTTCATATCCCAAAGCTTCAAGAAATATTTTGCATGTGTTGAAACTAAACTTATATGCAGATCAGGCTTAATTATTCTTCCTACAGCCCAGACTTTTGTCTTCTCTAGGACTCACAGAGGAGCCACATCTAAGAGTATTGCAGATTTTGTTTAATAACAACAAAAAAGCAGCAGATATGTACTGATCCTTAGACATATGTATATGAACAATAAGTTGTAAAAGAGGAGTTGTATCAGTAGCTTTTTCCATCAAATCTATTCAAATTATACACAAATGTTACTTCCTTTTGATTTGTGAAGTCTCTCCATTTATGAAAGTATCACTTAAACTTCTGAAAAGTTGAAAATGCCTTTTGAATTAAAATAGCTATTTTGAAAAACTCTCTGAAATTCGTTGTTGAAAAATAGTGTTTAATTTGGACTACTGCATGTCCAGAGAATGTTGAACAAAAACTCAGTACTGCCAAAAAGCACTAAAGCAGTAGGCTGGAAAAAAAACTATGGAGTTGTCAGCTATGCCTCACTGTTTTCAGTTAGTCTTTGATCTTTTGAGGTGAGGCAAAAATAGTACAATGTCATGTTAGTGTCTGAAAGGGAGAGCATGAAGGCAGCTAGGCTGTGCAGTGCTGGCAACCCTGATTTTGTCTTTGCTTGGTGTTTGTAATGATTAAATGACAGTTTATGTTATTGTTGTTTACCAGTTTTTTATATCTATGTAATGATAATATGATTATTATATTATGCAATTGTGTGTAAGTAGATTAAAGCCAAATAATAAATGCCTTGTTTGTGAAAGAAAGCATATTATATCTTTGCACTATTCAATTTATACTTAGATACTTAGATACCTAAGAGATTTTAAAAGGTTCATTGTTTGTGTTTTGGATGTTCCTTCATTTCCTTCAGAGGTGAACATGGTGTTTCTGAATCCTCAAACTCAGAGAAATTGCAAAACAGAGTAGACAATTTATAATCTCATTCACACATGTTGGTGTCTTTCAGATGGCAATATAATCTGGAAGAAATTACATGTCATTCTTTTGCTTGAAATATGTTTTGGCAAGTGACATTTCATAACAATTAACAGAGAAAGTTTGCTAAAAAAGACTTTTTTTCATAATAAGGATCAACAGAATGGGAACATTAACATGAAAAAAATCGATTTCTAGGTAGAATTTTGAAGGAAACTTCCATCATGGCTTTTTCAGTTTCTATCACTTTTGTATCTACCTTAAAATAAAGTTTGCCATATTTCATACATGGTTTCTTGATAATGGACCATGTATAGAGCATGTGCTAAGTTTAAGGTATATTTGCACATAAAAAACCCAAAGAATGAAATGAAAGAATGAAAGTATGAAAAACAAAGGATCTCCTTTGTAGTGCCAAAAAACCAGAAACATAACTATAGTAGGAAAGCCTTGCTCATTGCTGGTGCTCTCAGTCATGCATTTTGAGATTTGTAAAAGGAGTTTCTGAGACTGTTTTCTGTGTCAGGTTTACCTTTTATGATTGGTACTACCATTCTGGCAAACCTTGGCAGAGCACCATGCTTCATCTGCTTGCTCAGCACGCACACAGACCATACATAAATGTGCAGTTCCCGTGACAATGGGAAAGGTGCTGTAAAACAGTGCAGAAACATTATAAATATCAAAAACGTGTGTGTGCTGAATTAGAGAAGAATCATTGAGATAACCAATTTAAGCCATGATATTAACCATTAAACCATGACATANTGGGAGAAGAGGGAGGTGCCCTCCTGCTCCTCTGTTTGCTCTCCCTAAGCTGAAGGGACTGCTGCACTAAGCAAACATTTGTAGCCAGTGGAAGCTGTCAGTGTGGCTTTTCTGATGTCTGCAAGTGAGAAACCTTGCTGACAGCACTTGCTTTTTCTTGGGTGATGGGCAATGCCTAGTTCATGCAGAGCTCTATGTATTTTGTGTAGTTTTTGTTGAGCTTTTCTGTAGGTTTTCTTTGAGTAAATGATGGCAAATAAAATTGTCTAGCAAATGACTAAGAGCTAGATAGCATGGCATATGTAAGCATTTCAACTGAAACAGTGAAAGTAATAAAATCAAGCTGAATGTTTTCCCCCAGTGCATTTTCTATTTCATAATTCATGATAGATATGACAAATTGGGCTATTAACTTCATATCCCAAAGCTTCAAGAAATATTTTGCATGTGTTGAAACTAAACTTATATGCAGATCAGGCTTAATTATTCTTCCTACAGCCCAGACTTTTGTCTTCTCTAGGACTCACAGAGGAGCCACATCTAAGAGTATTGCAGATTTTGTTTAATAACAACAAAAAAGCAGCAGATATGTACTGATCCTTAGACATATGTATATGAACAATAAGTTGTAAAAGAGGAGTTGTATCAGTAGCTTTTTCCATCAATTCTATTCAAATTATACACAAATGTTACTTCCTTTTGATTTGTGAAGTCTCTCCATTTATGAAAGTATCACTTAAACTTCTGAAAAGTTGAAAATGCCTTTTGAATTAAAATAGCTATTTTGAAAAACTCTCTGAAATTCGTTGTTGAAAAATAGTGTTTAATTTGGACGACTGCATGTCCAGAGAATGTTGAACAAAAACTCAGTACTGCCAAAAAGCACTAAAGCAGTAGGCTGGAAAAAAAACTATGGAGTTGTCAGCTATGCCTCACTGTTTTCAGTTAGTCTTTGATCTTTTGAGGTGAGGCAAAAATAGTACAATGTCATGTTAGTGTCTGAAAGGGAGAGCATGAAGGCAGCTAGGCTGTGCAGTGCTGGCAACCCTGATTTTGTCTTTGCTTGGTGTTTGTAATGATTAAATGACAGTTTATGTTATTGTTGTTTACCAGTTTTTTTATATCTATGTAATGATAATATGATTATTATATTATGCAATTGTGTGTAAGTAGATTAAAGCCAAATAATAAATGTTTGTGAAAGAAAGCATATTATATCTTTGCACTATTCAATTTATACTTAGATACTTAGATACCTAAGAGATTTTAAAAGGTTCATTGTTTGTGTTTTGGATGTTCCTTCATTTCCTTCAGAGGTGAACATGGTGTTTCTGAATCCTCAAACTCAGAGAAATTGCAAAACAGAGTAGACAATTTATAATCTCATTCACACATGTTGGTGTCTTTCAGATGGCAATATAATCTGGAAGAAATTACATGTCATTCTTTTGCTTGAAATATGTTTTGGCAAGTGACATTTCATAACAATTAACAAAGAGAAAGTTTGCTGAAAAAGACTTTTTTTCATAATAAGGATCAACAGAATGGGAACATTAACATGAAAAAAATCGATTTCTAGGTAGAATTTTGAAGGAAACTTCCATCATGGCTTTTTCAGTTTCTATCACTTTTGTATCTACCTTAAAATAAAGTTTGCCATATTTCATACATGGTTTCTTGATAATGGACCATGTATAGAGCATGTGCTAAGTTTAAGGTATATTTGCACATAAAAAACCCAAAGAATGAAATGAAAGAATGAAAGTATGAAAAACAAAGGATCTCCTTTGTAGTGCCAAAAAACCAGAAACATAACTATAGTAGGAAAGCCTTGCTCATTGCTGGTGCTCTCAGTCATGCATTTTGAGATTTGTAAAAGGAGTTTCTGAGACTGTTTTCTGTGTCAGGTTTACCTTTTATGATTGGTACTACCATTCTGGCAAACCTTGGCAGAGCACCATGCTTCATCTGCTTGCTCAGCACGCACACAGACCATACATAAATGTGCAGTTCCCGTGACAATGGGAAAGGTGCTGTAAAACAGTGCAGAAACATTATAAATATCAAAAACGTGTGTGTGCTGAATTAGAGAAGAATCATTGAGATAACCAATTTAAGCCATGATATTAACCATTAAACCATGACATAGGCTTTCCTTTCTCAACTCCATCACCTTCAGCACAAAATCTGCCAATAATCCTTTTTGTCATAGGCACAGCAATTGCTGTATTCTAGTGAAACAATGGCTGGTTGCATTTGTAACATATCAGCCCTTGGATCTGTGTTGGTTTTCATGGACCAGTGAAACAGTGATCACTAGTAACCCTCCTCCCTTACCCCCAAATTACTGATAAAAATGCAAATTTTTTATGCCTTTTAAATATTTCAGTTTGCATTCTCTAAGAAAATCTTGCACCAAAAATGTGGTGATACTCTCAATTAGCTTAATTGGTGTAGGTTCACAGCAGTGAAGAAACTCTAAAGGCAAAACAATAGAAAACAGTATAAATATCTAAAGATTTGTCACAATACTCCAAATACTCCAGATGACACTATCTTAGCTTTGTCACTGAGCTGATGGAATTAGCATGCTAATCGCATTAAATGGAAATGCCTTCATGGATGTTTTTCAAAAGCCTCAGTGAGCTTTCTAACTCAGTTAAATATCAGTGCTGCTTTTGTAGATCAGGTACCTCACAGCTCTGACCTCAGATGACATGCTGGCTCAATCCAAGTTTATAAAAAGTCACTCTTGGGGGAACCATTTGACCATAAAAACAAAGCAAATCGGGCAAGTGGAAGAAAGTTTTGCAAATGTGGTGCTCTGCTGCTGAGTGCTGTCTTTGGAGAGAAATCTTTCATGCAGGTGTGAATGGTTTTCTGGACTTTTCCATTGAGCAAGGGAAAGAGAACAGGCTGAATATCAGGCTTTGTGAACCCCTCTTTTTTAATTGTGATATGAGCACGTGTTTATATCCCACATTACCAACAAATTTGTGGGAGGAACAAAGTAACTATAACTGACAATGGCACAATTAGAAATGTACATGCTTTAAATGTCTTTACATGTGAGCTATCCTTCATCCTGTGAAAGAAAACACCTTTCTTTCTCTGGAGTTTTAGGATTAGCAATAACAAAATAGCATTGATGGACTATTTCAAGCCCACCAAAGTACCTTTACACTGGTAGTATTTTCTTTTTTAATGGAGGGGAGCTTTAAGGCTGTGTAAATATGCAGTCATATCCACCTGCTCTGGCTGGGCTTCTCTGCAGGCTGCCAGGGAATCCTGTCCCAGTGCAGATGGCACAACTTCCTGCCTTCTGGGATGACCTGGGTGTTTCCAGAGCTGTTTCTCACCCTTTTGTCCCTCATCCCTTGTTGATCTACGGGCATTTTTTGTCCTTTCTGAAACACACTTGCCTGAGGCATGCTCTAGGGTGGCTGTGGGACTCATCTGGGCCCTGCAGAGGAGTGGGTTGGTCGGAGCTGACTGGCATGACCTGCTCCTGGCAGGGGCAGCTCCTGCCTCTCCTGCAGCATCTGGTACCTGGCAGGGACACCCAGAGCAGAGGTATTCTTGTGGCAGCAGAACACCAGCTTGTGCTGTATTCTGTTATTCTTCTGGAAAAGCAACAGTGAGAAAGGAATCTGCCATTTCAGTCGTGGCCACAGACAGCAGACTGGGAGTGACTGAAGGAGGGTACCTGTGCTCTTCATGTGTGCTTGCTTGCTGCACTCCATGAAGTTTCCCTCAGGCTTTGCATGGTGTGAATTTTAGCTGACTGGCACTGAAACACAGAAATCTTTCACTTTTAAAAGAGAGACTGAATGATGAGAGCATGGGCACTGTTGCTGCGAGTTCAAGTGTGGGGAGGGCATCCCTCAGTTAGGGTACAGGTCTCTGCTGCAAGCTGTGAGAACACCAGCCTGGGCTCTGAAATGCCATCTTCAACCTGGGCATCTACTGTGGTCAGCAGTTTTAAAGGCTTATATGGTTACAGTGTCAAGTAATTGTTTCTCAAACTTGAAGCAGCTTTATAAAAAGTAAATTAATTTCTCTAAAATCTCACTGATTCCATGACCTTCAAAAGCCTTGAAAAAAGATTTTCTTACCTACTCTTTTTGCTCTCTTTTATGTGACAGACTGATGACTCATTTATCTGTTAGCAAAACTACAACATCTGAAACTTAAAAAAAAAATCAATCCATATGGAGTGCTGTGCCTAATTACGGCAGTTACTAAGAAGCTGATAACAATAACAATAAATGGTAGAAACATTCAAATTTCAAATTGAAATATTAATGCAAAGGCTGTTTTCAGTTATGGTTTACAGAAGTGTTGTACATCTTCATTTCATAAAACTTGTGTTTAAACTCAGGTAGAAAGCTGTGGTGGTTTGAAATGGACTGGCAGCAGGACTGAAATCTTGGCTTGAAGGGCTTCTGGTAGTGATATAAAGACCAGGAGGGGTTGAGAAATTGGAAGATTAACAATTCCTGTTTCTTTCTTCTTGGTGTTTATAAGTGTAGGAAGTTCTGTGCATGGTGATACACACTAACACTGAGAATATAAAAGGAAACTCTCAGAGGTCAAGGCATTGCTAAGCTGCTCACTATGATGGCATGCCCACTACCTCCTCCCTCTCTTTTCTTGTGTCATGGTTTGACCCTGGCACAATGCCAGTGCCTCCATGAGAATACCCTCTCCCTGGTGTCTGCTGTGAGATGTGACCAGGAATAAGCAAAGCAGGCTCCTACTTAGAAATAAAGAAAACTTGATTAACTACACTATAAGAAAAGAAAAAAAAAACACAAGGAAAATGAAAACCTTACAAAAGCATTTTCCTCCTTCCCCCCACCAAATTTCCCAATGCAGTATATTCGCCCAAATCACCAACTCTCAGTCTGGCACCACCCTTTAGAATTCTCAATCTTCAGCTCATCAAGAGCAGAGGAGTCCTTGCACCATAGGCTTCCTCTGGAAACACGCTGAAACCTCGTGTGCTTCCATGCCACTCAGCAGCACCCGGAAAATCCTTTTGCCATCGTGGCATCTTCCTTCCATGCCCAGGGCTCTCACCACTGTGCATGCACCAGAGCTGCTTTTAGGGTTGTCTTTTAAGGATGCCTTGTCTCACTCCAAAAAAGGCACAGTCTCTCTTTTGGGACATCTGTCCGCCCTTGGGGCTGAGGGGTACCCACACTGAACCCTCCCGGTTCTGAGGCACTGCCTCCCCCTAAGTGCAGTCTCTGTGTCACAGGAAAAAAATGGTTCAGTCTATGGCCACACAAGAAAAGTCCAGCCAAAAGGCCACTCCATCATCTCTCCCCCACTCAAGAGTCTTCTGCACTTCCCTTGTGGCCCATCCCCTCTTATCTCATCTCATCTCTCTTCTCATTCGGCTCCAGGAGGATCAGCATTTGCAAGGTCTCAATCATGCAAGAAAAGGGTTAAATGTCTCAGTCTCTGCCTGTTCCAGAGCTCTGGATCTCCCACACTGCCCTGCCGGCACCTTCTTGCTGCACCCCACTGCCTTCTCCTCCTGGGCCGGCCGCTATCGAATTCAGATGCCGGCTCTCCCTCTCTCTCTCCTGGAGGGGGAATGGCTGCCCGATGTCTCTTGGTGCTCCTCCACCCTTCCATCCTTGGGCTGGGCCTACCTCATGGCTGTGTGGCTTTTCCCCTCCCCCCGCTCAGCTGGCAGCTGGGACGGGGGAGAGGTCCAAGGCCTTTCCCGATGGAAGTCCAAAGAGAGCCTACCAGGGAAGGCAGCTTTGCTTTTAACCCCTGTGTGTTCTCAGAGGGGTGTCCAAACCTCAGTGGCTACCCCAGGTGCCAATGTTAAAATCTGAACACCTATTGGTCACCACAGCATATCCAAAAAAAAAAAAAAACCTACTTCCTGTTAGTCAAACCAGGACATCTTGCCTGCCTGAGTGCTAGATACCAGTGGGGATCTGACTGCCTGTCTCTGGCTTAAGCCGGATGCTGGGAAGCTGCAGAACACAGTAGTTAGGGCCATAAGCCTTGCTAAACAGCTGAGGGCTATGTGCCAACCTAAGTACAGCTGGTACATGAATGTGACTATAAGCAAATCATCTTACTCCTTAAATAGTGGACAGCCCAGGGCCTGCTGAACTTTTGTGCATGGCAGAAGGCTGCATGCCAGAATCTTTCCTTGAACTGGGACACCTCTCAAAGTTACTGCTTTGGGCTGAGTCAGTAAATGAATTGGGAATAAATGTGCTGAAACTTTGAAATCTTTTCTAAGTGATGTAAAGGATTGACTGTACACATATAATTCTTTAGACATAAACTATTGGCTAAGTCTGGGATTAGGTCTGAATCCAGCATGCCTTAAACTCCCTCAGAAAGGAGTTTAGAGAGTGAGGAGTCCTTTCTCAGTTTTGTCTGACCCTCTTCTAGAGAGTAAATGATGAAGTGTACCTTGCCATTGAGTCTTGTTAAAGCTCTGAGACATTTGCTATTCAACTTTGTTACATTGCTGTTTTATATCAACAAACTTATTGCTGCTTCTCTCTTGCAAGTGTGGTGCGTCGCCACATCCGCGACACCCACGCAGCAAAGTGTGCGCATCCTCACAGGGCCTCTTGTAAGCAGCTCTTGTTTTGTTACAGCTTTTCTCACAGCAACCCATCTCATTGACAGCATAGTAAGTGAAGACCTTGTGGAGTAATACGAGGTCTTACATACACAGATTTAGGATTTAATCAGCATATATGATGCAGCTACAAAAAGAAATGTATCCATGAGCTATCTTTGAAACAGATTCCTTCTTTTGGATTTTGGAACTATTATGTTCTTTGATAGAAGCTAAGCAGTCTCTTCCTGTTTGAGTTTTTATGGGTAAACTCTGTTTAAAGGAATTTTAATATTTCAATTATTTTATTAAAATTTGTACTATAATAGATGTTTCTAAATGCTTTAAATTATTATATTTCTAATTTTTTGATGCTGTTTACAAGTATGTGTGCATAACATATATAACCCAACCATGGTTTGTGATGAACAAACTGTCCATATACTTCTGAACATGTAGGTAAAAGAGAACAGTTAATATTGAAACGTAATTGTATGAATAGTCAGAAACATAGTATTGTTATTAGCTTTCACTGGAAGTCTCTTTATCATGTTGTCTTTCCAAACTTCTATTTCTTTCAGTTTTGTTTGCACAGAAAATGCAAGTATACCTGTAAAGTTCTCACTACTATGTAAACCTAGTGGCAGTAGGAACTCCAAATAAGCATTGTATAGTATGTTTCTATTTCCATAGCCATAGTGAGGTGTTCTCTGTTCCTAGCTGTTCTTTTGAGATCTTGGCATGGAAAAATTTGTCATATGTCAAATTACAAATGACACTGTATTGGATTTTATTGGTAGATATTCTCTCATTCTATCTGCCTTTACTGTTGAGATTTTTCCTGAGGCTGGTAAATTAAAGATTGAAGCTGGGAGTCCTGTGCTAGAAGAAAAATGTGTTCTGGTGAATTAGAGAAAAAGAGGCAATGTAAAGCCATTAAAATTCAGAACTACAAACAAATGAATGTGAAAGAATACCTCTAGTCTTTCTGCTGATTGCCTCCTATTGCCATCAAATAATTGGCTTGGATAGAATCAATAGTTTAAATGGATTAGGTGGTGGTGCTCTGTACCATGTCTGCCTATTTGGAGCACATTGCTGACTAGGAATGCAAATTTTTGCCCCACAATCATTTCCTGACTACTGTCACTGACTGAGATTTCTGCCTGAAATAAAGTGAAAAATCAAATATTATTTTTCCATTGATATCAGTAGATATGATGTTTGCAGCTACAACCTTGGCAACATAATTATGCTTTTAAAGCTCTGAAATACCTTGACCCTCCTTGTGAGGCAGGGCAGAAAACAGGGAGTCCTGGGTCTGTTTCCATCTGGCAGTGGAAAGCATTGCATTCAGGTTCTGTAAAATTGAATTGTGTCTGTTTGGAAAAAACAGGAAAGAAAATTTGAAATAGTCAGGGTTTTAGTATGCAGAATTACTCATAGATTTTGTTGTCCTGCTAGAGTGTTTCACTTTCATTTTGGAGACCCTGTTTGTGTTCCCTCAAAAAAGTTATAAATTACCTTGGTCACACTAAGTGATTGTGATTGGTTGAAATTCAGAACTCTAGCTCAGTTTTACTAATATAAAACAGAACTAAACTTGAAATAAAATGCTCTTCTTTTTAATTTTCATAATTCTGAATTAAGAGAAACAGTGTTTTTATAGTATATGAACTATTTAACACATCATATTGGTATCTAGTAATTTACTTTAAATACAATGGAATTGAAATTTTAAAAAAGTAAATAAAAAATCCAACCAAGGAAAACCCCCTTTTTCAACAGAAGGAGCAGAAAGTGGGAAGTTGTTAGTAAGAAGTGCTCAGCTTTAAATAAGAAATACAATATTAATTGAGTTTATTTTATGAAAACTCATTCTTTGGTAACTGCATCTTGAGCTTAAGCTTGGTTTTCTTTAAAATTACGCATCATGATGCATATTTTTTGTACTAGAAAACCACTAAATTTTAAAATGTCTTTTTAAAAAATATTAAATGTCTGTAACTACTGTGTGCACTTGTTTAGTCTTTTGATATGGTCATATTGAGGTTATCCTTCTGTAAATGAGCACAAACTCTATAAAGGTTTTGTGAGTATGTATTTGCAGATTTTGAGAGAAGTGTGAAGTGTGGAATTTTTTGTCCAGGTGTACCAACTTGCTATTTCCTTTCCCTCTCCTTTATGTGCCCTTTTCTTATAAGGATTGTCTCTTTCATAACTTGGATATAAATAGGTTGTAGTGTGGTTCAGTTGTGAAAGAGAGTGAATGGCAACAACATCTTCGTACATTTATAAAAAGGCCTGAATTAGCACCAAAAATATAGCTCAAGACCTGAACTGAAATGATAATTTCCTGAGAGGATTCATTACCACTACCAGTCAGTTCTTTGTACTTAGGAGAAACCAAGCTCTCCCTTAATAGTAATAAAAAAAAATCACTGGAAGTTTTTTATGCTATTTTTTTTTCTGGCATTTTTTCTCTCTCATTCTGAAGCAGTACATCCACTATGTGCGCTCCATAGTGTTCAGTGTTCATTACCTGGCTCATCATCTGTCAAAAATGGATTTTTGTTTTTTTCAGGCACCTAAAAGAAACTGCAGAAATCAGTCTACATAACTACAAAATCATTAACAATCGAGTTGGAACAGAGCTCAACCATCTGTCTACAAGTAGCTGTCTTAATTTCAAGATGTTGCATGGGAGATATTTTTGTGTAGTTTATGAACAAATTATTGTTCTTGATTTGAGGATGTCAGTTATAGTCTCTACCTGATAAATCAATGACATGGGGGATATGTACTTTGGGAGCCTGGCAATGTCACAATTGAATTCTGGAGGGCAGAGAAGAGTTCTGTTTGCTGTTACTTTGGATAAAAAGGGCTGAAACCTTTGCTGAATTCAAGGATGTATTACTAACAGCCAGAAGGCAGATGAGAGGGCAATGAGAGTTTGAAAGGAAAGAAGAATAGGTTACATTTGGAAAAGCAGAAGGCACAGAGAAAAGGAAAAAGCTGAAGTTAATGCTCAGATAGATAGTGGCATACTTTTATATGGAACTGTTGAGAAGACCAGCTGTAAATATTGGGGTTGAATTGCATTGTACAATAAAAAAAATATCCTGCATGTATCTGATAATAGCTGTGAAACCTTGATTCAGAAATTTGGAAGAATTGCTATATGTTATGGTCAGAATTGATTTAACTTCCTACCTGAGCAAGCATTCCTGTATTGCTATCACTCTTACTTCAATTACCTTTAATTGATTAAAAGAGTTTATGAACTAAAATTGAATCCAAAAAGAAGTTTGCATACTATTAGGTGAGATGCTCTGCTGACAAGTACAAAAGAATTTATGAATTTTATAAGCCCTTAGCTGCCTTGGGAATAATTCTTTATTATGACTGAAATAAAAATTAATTCCATGGTAACATGTGCTGCAGTATAAGCAAATCATTTTTAGTGGGTTTTATTTTATTCTTTGCACTGTTATTTAACAGTATCATTTGATCATATAGGTTACCTAATGAGCTGAACATTGAGCCTCAAAATAGTAAGTTTTTTTAACTGATAAGCTACAAGTATAATATATGCATAAAAATCAATTACAATATATGCAAACAAAAGTAAATCTCATATATGGGGATTCAAAGCCAGGACAAACAGGAGCTTCAGTATCTTGCAGCTTTAAGCAACAGTAAAGGAAGTCTTGAGTGGTCAGAAAGTAATAAAATATGAATAATGTAGGTGGAGTTTATAGAAATCTAAAATCACTTTCAAATGGAATCCTTTGTAATTTTTTGTATGTGTGTGTGACATTTGTGTGTGTGATTTGAGAGAAGGATTATTGAGTCAAAGTGTCTTCTTGGCACGTGAGCTGTTGAGGCCGGTATTAAAGATACCTCTTGTCCAGTAGGAGTAGAAGAATGATGGAAGCTATAAAAATGCAGATGTTTTCTACATTTTATTTTTTTCCATTTCTTTTAAAATATTGCAAACCTCTTTTGAATTCAAGTTGATTGTCTCAGTCTTTGCAGTCCATGCGTCCTAGGCCCAAAAATTAGATTGCTTCAAAACATGGGGTGGTAGTTGCAGGTACTGATGGACACCCCAAGAAGGGAAAGAAGTTTGACTTGCTTATAGGCTATCTTGTGAAGCATGGATTAAATTTATTGTTTTTTCCTGTATTTATTTCACAATCCTTACCAAGTTACTAATTGTAGAGATGTATTGTAGGTGAAGGCAACTGAGTTTTGCCCCCACTGCCTTGGGGCTGCACACAGAGCACAGACCAAATCTCGAGCTGAAAAAAGCTGTGAGTCTGGCTATGTCAGGTTCTTGCCTTTGTGTTCATGTGGCTTCTTGGCTGCTCATTACTGCAGAGCACAGGCAGGGCCTGCTTGTGTTTGTGTGGAGAATTTTGCCTAGGAACATTCTCTTTCTTCAGTGCCTTATATATAAAATACAGATATCATTTCTCCATAAAAGGTTGCTCTGAGAAAAAAGGAAGTGCATGTTCTGAGGTGATCAGGCTTGGTCACTGCTGCCAAGACTGCCCCCCAGCCAGGTTTTCTTGAGAGGTTGTGAAGCTCAAAAGGGCCCTTGCCCTTCTCAGATTATCAATCATCTCTGTCAAGAAGTTACTATCAGTGCCCTCCAAAAACCTCCTGGGAACATCCAAGATGTCCAGCTCCTCCTGCTTGTTTCTCTTGCTGTTTGTGTTGGTGTACAGGCACTTCAAAGAGGCAGCCTGTGTTGATTTCCTAGGAAAGGCAAGATGGTTTTCCCCTCTCCTATAGGCGCATCCTTACTTACGGACATGCTTGAGGTGGGCTCACTTTAGTCCTGTGCTGCTGATTAGGAGGACTCTTGTGTCTAATAAACCCCAGACAGCTTTTGTTTATCCATCTGCTCCACCACTTCCTCACTTGATTGTTGATGGTCCTTTTGCATCCCTTGTTGGTCTTAGTTTATAGCAAAGATCATTTTGCCCCATTTAGTCAGAAATAACTTGAAATAATTATACTGCTGTGTCTGGGGAAAATATGGATTTGAAACCAAAATGTAGTATTGTAGAATTTTTTCAACATTAGTGATATAAAATTGAATTACTGGATAAAGAGTTAAATTATATATTTAAAAAATAGTGTTACTTAAAATGGCTTTTGAAGATCAGTGGTTTGGTTCTCAAAGACTTTGATTGGATGGGGAAAGGATGAACATATGATAAAATTCTGAGATCTAAATAGTGAAAACATGTTTTTGTGTCTGTGCACTACATAGCATGCACAGCTATGTAGGTTCTCTTAAGAAAGTGCTTCTATTTTTTTTCACTGAATAATTTCAGTTATTACTTGATTTCATCATAAAACCACTACCTCGTTTTCTTCCTTCTTCTGTGTCTGAACTGTTTTCAGTTGTATGCACAAATAACACGATATATGTAACACTCCTCTGTTGTGCATCATCCTAACCAAGCCATTAAATGGTTACTAAAGCTCTCAAAATCAGTCACACCCTGCCAAACTTTTGGCAGTGAAATTTTGAAGATACCAAGGATGAGAAAACATGACCTGAATTGCAATAATGTGTTTAAAATAGTATAGTGCTATGCATTTTTAATAACTGCAATTGAAGTTCTTGCAACAGTACTGAAAGCTGTGCTTTGCTCCCAGTATAGGTAATATAAAGATCATTTAAATTTTAAGAACTCCTATGTGCTGCACAAGCTGGAGCAACCATTTATTTTATTTGTCTAAATTGAAGTTGTGTCTCACAACTCATTTGTGTACTCATTTCTTTCCTTGCCTTAAACCTTTTACCTAATATAATTTAATTTTTTAGTTTGTGTGTTACACGAAATATTAATTCTCTCATACTCATTTTGTTTTGCCTTTCATTGATCAGTAAAATCACAAAAGGCTACTGAAAGGGTCCTTTAGGATCATCTCGTACATCTCCCCTGCCAAAGACATGGATATCTTTCACTAGATCAAAACCTGTATATTTCTTTCATATCTGTCCTCTACCTATTTGGTGATCTTGATTCTTCTTGATTCTTCCTTTTTCAGTGCAGATGTTTAACCCCTTCCTTCATGGACCACATTCCATAACTTCATTTGTTCTTTTCCACACTCCCCTTTTTCATCACTACATCTTATCTAGATATAAATATTAATTATTTCTGTTTCGTCAGAAGATGGAATGATACTGTTGTTTTTACTTCTGCAAGTTAAATTTTAAAAATCTGGAGAAGTTAAATGTTTTAAATGCTGTTAAGTTTGTAATCAAGGTAACAAAACTACTGTGAATGTTTTAATTACATGAGCCTTGCTGTAATGTCTGAAGTTCTAAAATAAACTTCATGTTAATCACTTATTAATTATATTAATCTGATTTTTAGTGCTGGAGTCATGGATTTGACAGCATCTGAGATGACATTAGGCGAGCATTAGTGAGGCTAAGAGCTAATTATTGTTTTATGCATGTGCTTGGCAAGGATGCAAGAGAGAAGGCAGCAAAAGCATTGAGAGCAGCCCTGGGGGCACTGCAGTGTCCCAGTTCCCTCCTGTGACCTGCAGAGGGGCTGGGGTTGGGCCCTCCTGGTGCTGTGCCCCACTCAGGCTTCAGGCAGGGCCAGAGAGAGCTCAGCCCCATGCTTCATATGGATTGCAAAATGGATCTCAATAGATTTCAACAGTGTTGCTTACTGCTTCACCAGTGTGAAGAAAACTTATTTTGGACATGAGTGAGATGTTCTGGTGCAGTAATTTTGTAGGACTGTTGGTTTGCGAGCAACAATATTCAGTATTTATAAACTGTGGGAATTACCACATGTTTTTCTATATTTTGGCACCTCATTTATCTTTTAATTTCTATGTTTCTAAGGGCAGTCAAAGGACATGCACTGTGCTACTTTTGAGCTTTTGGTAAAATATTACCGTTTTATGATCTGGTTTGGAATAGATAGTCTTTGGAATAACTTGGATCCTAAAATAAAGTCGAGATTCCTAATTTTGCTATGCATTCTGTGAAACAAATTCTGATTCACACTTTCCAGTTGCTTGTTACAATTCCTTTAGATGCTTTAGAGCACGCAGTGGGGGTGGTCTCACAGCACAATGAGCCTAACTGACATAATAAAAAACGAAATAACGCAAACCATAACTGCCCCCTTTTTTGGGTCAAATTGATCTCACAATTATTCCTAATAAACTTTGTGTCTGGGGATGTCTTGCATGCATTTTATTTGGAAAGTACAGTTAAATGTGCAAGTGATTATTGTGTGGATTCATAAATATAAGAAAAATTTTAGAATCTTAAGTCTATGGTTTAATAAGAGATCTGAAACCAATACAATATTCCAAGATCTCCAAGAAAGCCATTTTGCATCAAATTTTTGCAGACATGCCCACAACTACGATGGTATGGAGAATGGACTACTGTTTAAGAATGAATGTATTAGACTTCAAAGATCCTATCTAATTATCTTTAAGTAGAGTTATGTAGGAAAAAATAAATTCCTAGAATTTAGGAAGAAATTAACAGAAAAATAAAAAGAAAAAAATGATAAGGGTGTGTATGATGACCATTAACTAAAATGCAAATCTACACAGTTTCAGAGGAGATGAAAAGATAATGAGTGTGGATCTTTCCTTTGCCTTCCTTGTGATTCCCTCCTCTCTTTCTGCTTTGTCTAACACATAAAAGCCTTTTAAAATTATTTCAGTGTACAAGTTATTCCTTATGTTTCTCTTGCAACATCACGTACTGCAACAGGATGTGATAAAGTAATGACGGAACAAAGAGGCGTGCAGTAAACACATATGTCTCTAAACATTCTCCTTCAGAATAATGAACTGCTCAGCTAAGTGTAGCATATTAAATGCATTCAAGACATCAACATCTAAGAGGTTAAGTTAGTTGTAAGGGGGACCATACAGAAATACAGTTTTGTGTTTTTGTGTATGGAATGCAACAGCTTTAATTTCTGGAACCTTATAAATTTATATATATATAAATTTAGCTTTTGATAGAGGAGGAGATATGCTGTGACAGTCATGAAATACTTAATATTTAGAAGCCCAGTACCTACTGAAGCTAATATTTATTCCCAAAATATCAAAGGAAATGCCTTCACTGACTAGAGTAGACTTTGATTAATGTTTCTGAGAACACATAGGGTGGGAAAAAAATGTTAGGACTCTGCAGCTTTCTGGAACAGAAAGAAACTCCAGTCTATTTAAAAATCTGTATGCTTTAATTTTACCTAGCATTACAATGTTCCAGCACAGCAAAAACTTTAGAAAGTTTATTATTTAATGTTTGTTTCCTTAGCTGTTTCTCACATTTATCAGCCACTGGCGATTACAGTGACTTGCCAAAGGTCAGTTGGTAGCAAAATGAAGAAGAAAACCAATGATTCTCAAGTCCTTATTAAGTGATTTCTGTGCTAAGTGTAACTTGTTCTGTTTTTTTCCAAATGCCAGAGGAATCTTCTCTGTGTGTGGATATTTTACTTTTCTCTGACCTTATTTGAAGCCATTTAAAAGAACAGAATTAGGGACAGAATGAACAGATGTTGTACACAACATCTACAGCCCCTTAGTTTTTCCAGGTAATGACTTGTTGTCTAATGTATTACCTCTTTTCAGCCAAAAGCAGGAATCTCTGGTTTCTGCTTGGAAGATATAGGTGCTTGCAGACTACCTCTATGTATTATATTTTAATTTATTACTTTCAGTGTAATCACTCTGTATAGGAAAATATGGGGGTTTATTTAGTAAAAGTCTGATTTCTTCCAGCAATTTTTCATATGTATTTGCAGTATGAGACAGGTCATTCTAAATGTTTCCTAACACAGCTACAGGATTAACTGAAGTTGTGCTTCAGTTGTTAAACCTGGTTACTTTCCATCCTTTAAACTGGTAAAACGGATAAACTCATGATGGAAAAAATCCCTTTCAAAAGACTTGTGATTTCTCAAGTGAGAAATGGCTTTATTGCAATCAAGCTTTTCTGTTCTGAAAGTAATGTTTTATGAAAATTGTTCCCATTCATGCTAACAGTTTGATCCAACTGGATCTAATGCAGAGATTCTGACTTTTCCAAGTATTTAAATTAACCAACTACATATCAGTTGAGAGATTTGAGGTTGAGAATGTGTTGTCCACCCCTCCAGAAAGGCTGACAGAAAAGTGGCTATGGCATTCAAAATTCCAGGGAGTATTATGTCATATATACTGCTCACTGCACCAAGTAACTAGAATGAGTTTGTCCTTCTGGCAAAATAAAATTTCACCAAAAAATAGCATTCCATGATTCTTTCCTGCAGTGTTTTGCCTAATTTTTTTTTCCTGGAGTAAAAAATAATTCCACAAATTAATTCGTGGGCTTAAATTCTGATTTCTTTTGGTTTTATGTTTTTTAATTTTAATTCACTCAAATAGATTTTCATTTTTTGGTTCTTAAGTTACAGTGTGTCTGATTTTAATATTGTTCTATTCTCACTGCATACATATAGTAGTACGTGAATATCAAAACTTGTTTATAACAAAAGAATATCTCCTTTCCCAATCGTGTATCAGATAGAATGAAGAAATGGTTTTATAGCCAGTATTCACAATTCTCAGAGCGCACATATTTCAAATCTGTTAATGACTGCTGCTCTACTTTCTTTTGTGGCGCAAATGTGGTTTGACAATACGGACATAGAATGTTTCTAATCAAAAGGAAAATGACTGCAAAGGAAAATAAAATGTAGATACTGTAAATGTCAAACTATGACTAAATTGGACAAGTACAGAACATCCAGACCTGATTTGCTTTTAAGTGTCTAAATAGTGAGAATTCAAAAGCTCTAGTGTTTTGATGTTAAGGTAGCCTTTTCTGCTTTCTTTATTCCAAAGTATGATTGGTTTTTCTGGGAAAATATAACAAGAATTCATAAGAAAAAATCATGTTTTTAAAACAGAGAAAAATAAAACAAAAACACATAGTCATTTTAAATTTCCTTAATTCCTTCATTCCAAGTCCAGTGAAGTGCTAGGGCTGATGCAATTGCTGCATACAACTGAAAGGAAGTATCATAAAATGTTCTGCTTTTCCTAATTATGCTGCAACCAGTCAAAATATAAACTGGGAAATGCCACATTGGAATGGGATCCTATTTCAAAAAGCACTGGAACATACACACTGTGTCACCCTCTGTCTTTTGATATGT
>WBNQ01004824.1:0-16307 GCA_013401375.1 Spizella passerina
AAAAAATTACACAACTAAAAATAAAATATAATAAACCACTCCCATCTATGAACCTGTATAGCTGTGCCCCATATAATTTCTGCCCCAAATTTTTATTTTATTTTATTTTTCAGATTCGGAGTGGTTACAAGGGTCTCTCCTGACAATGTGCATATATTGTGTAGATGCTTCCAGACATTTCTGGGAGTTTTCATAACCAGGTTGGAGTAGCTGGAATCATTCTGAAGGCTGGCATTTTGACTTGGAAGGCAGTTGGCACACAAGAGGAATGCAAAGGGGAAGTTGACATAAAAAATGAGGGAAGGCAATGCCAGCAATCCTTGAATGCTTCATGTCCTGGGGTGGCTTTATGATTCTCATATCCCCATTCATCTGTTTAGCCCAGAAATAAGTTTTGCACCTTTAGGTTTGGTTCTGAGAGCAAAGGAAGGGGAAGAAGAAGTCACCAATTCCTCTCCCCATATCTCCTGCAGTGTCCACCAGAAAGCAAGCACCCTGTGTGATGTTTCAAACCCTGACCAGCAGGTAGGGTGAGGGATAAAGAAGATAGGAAATAACATCAGAAAAATGTGGACAAAGTCATGGCACTTAGAGCCAGCCAGAGCCTTGACGTGACTCTGCCTAAACAATTAATTTAAACCAAGCATGTTAGCAGCACCAGATGGCCTTTGAACGACAGGAAAAAGGTTTTGCTGGAACACACACTGCAACATGGAACATTTTAAACCAGGGAAAGCTCAGGCTGAATCAGAATATGAATAGGAAAGGGATGCAGTACTTAGTGCTGTGCCTTTGTGAGACAGACCCTCACCTCCAGGTTGTTCCCAGGCCAGAGGCTGAATGGCTGTGAGGCAGCAGCTGTTTGGCGCCACAAATGCCACTGAGTTCTCACTCTGGGCCCTGAGGACATGCCTTCCTCCCCATGTGTTCACTGTCCCCCTGTTCTGCCTGGGAATCTTTCAGTTCCTGCCTCTGCCTCGCTCTCCTGCCCACCTCATCCCTGTGTGTGTGAGGGGGGTTCCTCCCCCAGAAGGGAGCTCTGTTGCTTCCAGGAATCTCTCCTGTTTTTCAAGGCGAAGGCAGCTTTCCTCCTCCCTGCCCAAGCACAGCATTTTGGCAAATTGGTGGAGGGCAGAGGCTCTCCTCAGCTCAGCTGGGTGCAGGAGCCACTGTCCCTGCCCTCCAGCAGCAATCCCTCACACTCACAGCCAGATGTTGTGTGCAGCTGTGCGCCCAGCAGCCAGGCAGCCACAGAGTGGGTTTGTCACCCTAACAAGCCTTCCATTAGTGGCTGAAGTGGCACAGATGTCTCAAACATCACGAGAGCAGTGTCCCCAGTCTCTCCTGCCTGTTGGCCTGTGTAAGGTGTCCCTTGCTCAGTGGCTGGCTGGGCAGCCTTCACGTGCTTGTTGGCCAGCTGGCTGCTGCCATCCCCTCATCTGTGGGCGCTCTAATTTGGTGCCTACTACCGATTTTATGATGCCATTTATCAAATTTGACTGAAAGTGGCTAGTGAGCTCAAAGACTACTGAGAAGGAGGGACTGACAGACAGCTCAACAGATGAATGTGCAGATGGACAGTAAGTGTCACAGCTTAAGCCTCCCTTTTATAGCAAGTCAATCTGAAAATAATGCAGAATGAGACAAATTATTCCTTCCTCCCCCTCACCTAGAGGCATTAATCAAAATGAGCACCTATGAAAACTTCATGTTTTTGGGGATATTTTTCTGCAGACAGAAAAATAACAAATGAAAGATATTTCAAGCCAGAGTCGTGTATTAATTTACCACTAAGTGGATGAGTTGCCTTTGAATTGCCACAAAATATACTTTTGTACCATGCATGATCCCAGTGCAAACTACAGAGAAAACTGCCTTTCTTACCACTGTAGCACTTGCCACTCTACTTCTGCCTGGGAGAATTTCAGTTTATCCCTGACAGTGAGGCAGGGAGTAGAGAAGAGGGATAGGTGAATGATCAGAAGTATTTGGAGAAAAGATATAGAAATATAATTTAGGTGTAAAAATCCAGAGTCCTTGAAGGTTACATGAAAATATCTGTGACCTCACACAATGAGTTTGGTACTCCAGCATGTAGGGTAGGTATTTGTGCAGTGCCTAAATGCTGAAAGCAAGAATTAAAATTCAAATAGAGATTCTGGTCTTATCTAACAAGAATGATTCACCAGCAGCCGTGGGACCTGCCAGAGAAGATTGATGGAGAACTTTCAAAGACCCAGAAGTGCCCTGAGCACTGTACAAAGGATAAACTAAGACCTTTCATCTGAGGCAAAGGGAAATATATTAGGTACTGCGCATCTATTTTAATTGATTGCTTTAATCTATGGAAGTTCCAGGTCTGTTTTGAACTCTAGGATTAAAAATATCAGCACTTATCAAAGATAAAGGTTTATCAGATACAGAAATTGCTGTCCATTCAGCCTATATGTTTAATTCCACATCCCTTTCTTCTTTCCTCCAGTGAGTTATCTGAAATACAGGTAAGTCAGTAAAGACAGAAAAGTCTTTTGTTTCAGTGTATCTTCCAGCAGCATGAGTTTAGGAACCTGCTGCTCAGCCCTGGGAGGGAGGAATGCATCAGCTCACTGTCTGGTGAAACACAGAATGCTAGTCATGCTGACTACTTGAGGTATCAAATCTCCAGTATAAAAATAATCATAGGGAGAAGAGGTTGCAGCATTTGTTTTTTCTTTCACAAGAATGGGTACAGGGTACTTATACATGGGATCAAAGGCAAGTGAAAATCAATCATGGTAAAGTTATTGATTGAAGCTGTCCTTACAGTCATTTTTCACTGGCAATTTCTGTGTAACCTTTAGACATCAAAGGCTGGTCACACATGGAAATGGGCTGCCACAAGCTCTTTATTAAGCTCTTTTAGGATAAAATTTATAATCCTTTGGAAATCTTTGTTGCTAAAACATAAGAGGGGAGGAAAAGAGTTTACTCTTTATGATCTTTCAAAACAAAATCTCTGCTAATATATGCAATTTCCTAGGAGAGCACCCTTCCAAGGCCATCAGCCTGGCAAAGACAACATTACTCCAGTTACAGCTGCTCATAATTCTTTGCTAAAGAGAGATTTTTGTGTCATGTGTGCTGACAACTGAAACCAACAGTACTTATTAATAATGGGCTGTTTTTTTTCTCTGAACTCTGCTTTTCTGTTACCATATTTATTTCCACCGCCTTTCTTTAATTTTCATCTACCACCACCTATTATTTCCCCAAGTCACTTGATGTAAGGCATTACGATAAATCTTTGCTGTAAGGACTAATCTCTCAGTGCCTCACAGGTTACTGCTGCAGTTTGCAGGGCCTTCATTTTGCAAGCACAAACAAGGTGATGGAATGGGTCATCTTATATCTCATTTCACTGCTCCTAGGCCAGGAAACAAGCAGAGTTTTCTGCACCCACTGCAAGCCTACTCGCCTCTGCTGGTCACACCCTTCCCTGGTATCGGTGTAGGATGTAAGACACAATCTCTTGTCCAGTTATTCATGCACAGATTTCATGGCAACAGATGTAAGGGAGGACTGCAATAAGCTCTTCTTCCTTTCCTTCCTTCAAGGGCAGAAGGATTGCAGAAATACCTTGCTGCAGAAATATTTCTGCAATATTGCAGAAATACCATGCTGGTGATGAAACTTCATGTTTTTACCAGCATGACCCAGTTTGATCTCCTAAACTTTCAGAAAGTTTATAGAAAGTACATAAAATTACTTCAGAAGACACAGAGAGATTTTCTGTCAAAAAGGAAGGAAGAGGTATACTCTTTTGCCTGTAATTTGAGCATATTTCATGTGGCAATCATTGACAGGCAAAACCCATTGGCCCTCTTGGGGCTGTTTTCAGTCATTAGTTTTGAACTAGAACAACATTTTGGACCTGATGCGAAATCCATTGACTTTATTTGAAGAAGTCTTATAGATCTCCATGAGCTTTCAACCAGATATTTCAGTGTCACAAAAAGGGAGAATTGTTTAAAGTTCCTCATGCAGGTCAGCCCAGTATTTGCTCCAGAGGGAGAATTAATAATGTTACAAGTTCAGACAAAATTTAACAGAGGATGAGCTGGAAATAAAGAAGAATCAGCTCCTGTCAGCATTGGTTCCTTCTAAAGAAAACAATGTCATCCTATTTTCTTCTTCCATGTTTGCACACTTCTTTCCGACCTAACATGTTTCTCATCAGTTACAGAAAATTAGTTTTAGAAACATTTTGTGAAAATCACAGGATTGTTTCTTATTTGCTTCCCTGAAAAACCTTCAAACTGTAAGAGAAAATGGAGGGACAAGATGTCAAACTAGATTTCCTTATCTTTGTCTGAATGAAAATGCTCTGGTGTTTGCTAAACCCCACAAAATCAGAAAAGAAACTTGTGAAATATTCACTGAATGAAGTCAATTAACATTCAGAAATTTGAAATAAATTTTTTGACAAGGTGGTTCATACTGTCAAATTTTCAGAAAAATTTACTCTTCATTGTGAAATTCAGACAAAAATATAGTACACCTCCTGTGGAAAAACCCTTTGTAACAACATGTATTGAATCAAGAAAAGTTTGAGTTAAAAGTCCTGCTGTTTAAAGAAAATTAAGTCTTCACAACAGAAAAGATCAGTGAAGGAAAGTGAAATTTCCCATAGGAAGCTGACAGAGTAAAAATATCTCTTTCTTATAATTTCATCATACCTGGAGTTGTTTAAAAGACACAGGAATGAATCCACAATACAAGCACAGTGTCCTCAAGAGTTCTTTGCTCACATTACTGTAGGCTAAGTCATTTGAGAACAGATGAAATTTTTACAGATATTTGCCCCCCCCCCCAGAATAAGTTTTATTAACTATTTTAATAACTACTAATTATTGCTCTCATTCCAGTTTTAAAATCTTCCATGGAGTTGCCATTGCTCGTCTTCCACATCTCTCTTTCCCAGCCCTTTCCCTGTCCCACTCCAGCACCCTGTCCTGCTACAGTGGGACTGCCTTTCCCTGTAGCCTGTTCTTCATCATGGAGTGTGTCATTGTACACCACTTTAGCACCTCACTGATAACTGCTTGTGAGCTCCCCAGCTGCCACATCTTTGCTGCTGCACTTCTGCCTCACTGCTATCAATTTCAGAACATTTATTTTTTTAGCTTGGGAAATCAATCTGAATGAGTTTATGCATTAGATGAACTGGTACTGTATTGCCCAAGTATTAATACATCTTCTTATTTGGTTCAAGAGGCAAATCTGTTTGAGCAGTCTGATGAAATGTATTAAGAAGGAGGCTTGAATGCAAAATTGAAACTGTAGGATAGTACTTAAAAAAAAGAAAAAGAAGGGAAGCTGAATGCATGGGACAAGGGTTTTAAAATAAAGAACTGCTTAGGCCAGGTCATTTGATACTAGAGGTAATAAAGCACAAGAAACAAACTCTCATGTTGTATTATTTTAAATGACAATGTTAGGAGATAAAGAAATGCATATGTTGTCTGGAGGAAGGATGAATAGTCAGAGGAGAAAATAATAGACACAGAATTTCAGTTACATCATCACCTTGTGAGCATTTTAAACTTATTCTTTAAACATAAAAATGAAATAGATACTTCTTCCCAGGCCCCACTACTCCTAGGTGTGGTTGTAGAAATTTGTGTCTGAATCCTAATTGCCTTCTGAAATACCAGTTTTCTTTGTCTTTCACACCATATTTCTAAGGAGGGTCTAGGGTGGGAGCTTTTATCAAGCCAGTATTTGCAGCTGTAGTATGGAGAAACTCGGGCCACTACATCTCAACTAAAAGTTGCACACGGAGCATCTCCTCTCTGAATGGTATTGTTGTTTAAAGCCAATAATTGTCATTTGGGAAAAGAATAGAAGAAGTCTCTGCCTGTTGTTTCAGCCTTTCCTTTTGCAGAAGAAAGGTTATTTGTGTCATGGAGCTGCTAGAGCTAAGCTGCAAATGGAACAGCATATCTTGGGGTCCTCAGCTGCATTTAACTTCCTTTGTTATGCATTACTTCCGCTTTCAAGATACATAGACAAACTTCAGGACAAAATCCAGCACATTCCTCAGATTTTGTTATCTTTGAATCCTCT
Source organism: Spizella passerina (assembly GCA_013401375.1). Classification (NCBI taxonomy): domain Eukaryota; kingdom Metazoa; phylum Chordata; class Aves; order Passeriformes; family Passerellidae; genus Spizella; species Spizella passerina. The sequence goes on from WBNQ01004824.1 coordinate 6,106, forward strand.
TCAATCTCATTAATTCCCACAGTGTTCCTTCTGCTCTTTTTACAAGATTTTGACCACTTCTCCATAAATGTTTGCAATGATTATAGCATGTTTTACTAAGGGCTTGACCAGAAGATGTGTAGGGGCCTTATAGGAAGAGGGAAGAAGCTACAATTTTGCAACATTTTAGAAGACATAATTTTTATTTTTACTTCAAGGACTCGCAGATGAATTTTGTATAACGTGGAAAAAATAGTGTTCTGTCTGGGGAAAATGTATTTTAATTGTGGGATATGAGACACCACTAAAACCTGTCTTCCTGTAATTTTTTTGTAATGCAGAGTTATGAAATGGTGCTGAGACAAGTTGGTGCAGCTAAATTTTGGGCCTGACTGATCCAAGATTATACCTGCAGGACTACATATTACCATGGACATTACATCTTGTTGATTTTCATGTTCCTATTTCATGCATCTTCCTATCCTGCAGCATTTTTGCTCATAAATTAAACACCAGACTTGTGTTTGTTCAGCAACAGAAACATGATCAAGAGTAAGTGATTGTTTTGAGTGGCCAAGCATCCAGAGGAAAGAGAATGGACAGCTTCAGGCATAGCTGTAATCAAAAACCTGATTGTTTAGAAATGAGATAATTTTAAATGAAGCTCAGCTATCTCCACTCATTGTGAATTATGTCGCCCAGATCCTACTACTTTATAAGGTTATAGTATTGCTTAATCAACAATGTTTTGAAAGGCAAGATGAAAATTTTATTGGCTCATTTTTCTCGGACAATATTGACTCCCAGCTAGAGGGATTTAGCTATGATGTGAGCAGCAGGGAAAGTTTGTGGATCCCTGTTGTTTCCTGAGGCTGGGCAACCTATGTGGAAATTGCTGGTCAGGGTAGTAGTGCTTTCTATCCAAGTTCAGAGAAATTCTATGAGATCCTCTCTGGCCCAGGTAGTCTGAAATCAGCTATGGACGAGGCTGCAGGTAATGAAACTGCTCTGTGTTGAGTAGAATAAAAGACATATTTTTTCTCAAAGAGAATCCGTGTTCTGCAGGTACAGGAGTGGATGCCTGTGTTCTGCTTCAGGAAAAGCTATAAATCGATCTAGAGAAATAGGTGTTATTCTAATATACAATACTAATAAATCTCTAGAAGTAGGGAGCTGTCACCATTTCTCAGCAGTCTCAAGCTGGCATTGATTGCTCCACGCTTATGAATGTACATTTTATCCCAACATGATGTGGAGGGTACTGCAACTTCTCTGTGCCAAACCAGAAGTGTGAGAAGTTTAAGAATAGCAGAGCTGTCTCTGTAATCCTCCTGTGTTTTGAGATCCAGCAATGAGTCCATGGAGCAGGGACAGTTCTGAGAAACAATCATTACCATCTCCTCAGGGCTATTTTGATCCCAAACAAACCTCTATGATTTTGGTTTCCTTGACAGCCTCACAGTGGGATTGTCTGCCTAGGCTTGGATACCTGGGCAGGCCTTTTGGGCTGATTTATTCCCTTTGTCACACAATATATGTCTGGTTTTGCTGAAGTGAATAATGAATGTTATTGAGATCCTTGCTGAGTAGCAGAAACATTTTTCAATGCATCAAGCAGCTGTAGAAATATGGCACTAAAATAAGAGAAAAAGCTATGAACATTAGAAGTGTAAATTGGTAGTGATAGCCTTTATCATCCCTTCAGACACTAACAGCAATTTTATTAAACAGCTTCTTCAGTTGGCTGATCACATGAAGCACAGCAATTAGGAACTAGGTAAGATTCATTGCACAAACAAAAATCTCAGGGAAATTATTTGTTTACTGTTTTCAGCGATATTTTCAGTAGAGCTGAAATATGTATATGAAATATGAAAAACAGAGTCAGAGAGAAGAAAAGTTCACACTGGACTTCATTGCAACCAAAACTGTAGTCAAGATAATTTTTAATTTGTAGGCATCTGTTCAGGGCTTGTGGTTGTCAAGAAAAAATTCTAATCAAGCTATGTGCACACCTAAAGAGCATTGACAAAGAGAATGCCAAGGAAATATGAAAACAAACCTCCTAACAAATGACTTCATTTTGTAGTAAACAAGATGAGAAAAAAAAAAACAAAATAAAAAACCAAAGCCAGGAAGAGGCCTGAACTTCAGATGTGCTGCTGTAAATAAGAATTGTGTTATTCAGCAGTGATGTAAACTTCCCTGAAGCCAATTGTCCTGTGAGCGGTGACATGTCAGCATGGAGGAACAGAATCCAGAGGGATGCTGTGACCAGCAGCAGCAGCAGGTGATCCTCAGCAGCAGGGCAGCTTGGAGAGCAGGCTTGACCCACGTGAGCTGAGAGCAGGCAGGACTCACTGCTCCTCTTTGCTGCCATCAGACAGGACGTGGCTCGCTTTTCACCCGTCCCACTGATGCCTTGTCAATGCTGACCTAGAACAGAGACTAGATGGAGTTAAAGAATAAAGTAGGTATTTATTAAAAGGCCTCAGGGGATACACCTTGGGCAGCACAAGAGCCAGCCAGGGCTACACCAAAGATGAACCCAAAATGGTCACAAAAGGGATGATTGGTCTCAGGGTCTCACACTTTTCTAAGTTCTACTCCATTTGCATTTTGGAGTTAATTGTCCAATTACAGCTTTAGGTTATGAAGTCCCATCCTTCTTGTTTTTCTCTCTTCATTTCACCACTCTTTGTGCACTTTGGCCTGAGATTTGGATCATTTGTCCTTGGTCCCCAGCTAGAGAAGGAATTGTTTTGTCCACCTACTCATTGAAGAGAGCTTACTACCCCTAATATAAAGCTCAGAAATACACACTAAAGCAGTACAGAATCTGAAAAATATAGAAGCTAAAACCTGAGGCATCACTATGTTCACCTAATCTGCATCAGTTTTAAGTTATCTGAGAATCAGCTTATTTGGTGACCTTAATGACAGATCAGTGCCTGTCATGGTAGTGTTTGTTCTTCACCTGCTCCCAGCCAAGAGTGGAATGAGCTCCAGTGAAGTTAATAGGAACAATGGCTTTTGCAGAGATTGAGCTCAGAGAGGCTCTTAAAGAAAAAGGCTTTGAAGGGAGGCAGAGGGAAGTTCAGACTGAGGGTTAGTTTGGCAGTGGGGGGAAAAACAGGCTTCTGCAATTAGTTCTAATGAATTATAATAAACATAGGAAAATATCTCCCTAGATTTGCAAATTGAAGGAGTAATTAAATCTGGAATAAGCCACAGTTGACATTCTGACTTAAATGCAAAGAATTATTTATTTTGTGAAGGTTGAGCTAGGTCAGACTGTCCAGCTGTCTTAGTGACCAAGGAAATGGTCATTAAATGAGCTAATAATAGCAGAAAGGGCAAGGGAATCATATTCCCTTTCAAAATGTACTAGGAATAATGTGTTGGTGAGTCTTATGTTAGTACCAAGTAAATGAGGAGAAATGATAATTAAGAATAAAATAACCAAAGAGCATGATATCTTGGAGGATATCAGCAGGATTTCCATGGTAGACATTTATGCCTGGTTGACCTTCTTTAATTTTCCAGAACTACTTAGAAAAATAATAAAGAATGGAGAATTTAGCTTCCAAAAAATCCTTTATCAAAAGCTTTCAAAAGAATTAATTCAAGATTTTAATGATGCATAAGGTGAGATGTAAATTTTTCCTGCTGGATGAAGTGCCTCTACCGAGCTGTTGCAGTATAAGGAAACTTTCAGGGAAAAATTAAAGCAATGGTTGATACAGTCAACACTAAACAGAAGAGAAGCAACTTGTATCAGCAAGAGGAGCTTTCTGCCTTCCTCTCTGTAATTGCATCACATCCCCGTTATAGTGGGGAAATTGATTACACCTGTTCTGTAATTACTTGCAATATTTGCAATTTTCACACTTCCAATTATCAAATGATGTCTACAGCTGTTTTTATCTCAGGCAAACTGCATCTCTGAACTGAATATCTTCATGCTGGTTATGCACCTGAGGCAACAGCATCCTGGAAAATTTGAACTGTAATTTTTTTTTTCTGAGAGAAGATGAAAAAACCCAGTTTTTCTGTTCTAATTTTTAACATCCTCTTTCCCAGAGTTCTAGAAGCCCTATGCTTTGTGACCAGTAATTACAAATTATCTTGGTAGGGGGTTCTCCTTGGAACAGCATAGCTCAATTTTGGGCAGATGGTAGCACTCTGAGAAAAAAAGATGTGAATACTGATTGTTGCAGAGACCAGTGTGGTGTTCTTATGATCTGGCCCTTCTCTTCCACTGGGCCCTGTAATGGAGAGCTGTCTGTGTTGGAGTGAAAAACTAGATGGAGCTACTTTGGCATGATTAGCCTAAATAATCTTGTAAGATTGTCCTGCTGCAGTGACAACTCTCCTTTTATGTTTCTAGAACACTGTAAATATATTAAATAAAGCCAATATCTTAAGACACTCTCAACTTATGATAAATTGTCTATTTATTCTCAGTCTTTATATTCTGCCAGCTGGTCAAATTCTAAACCAGTTCCAGCAAGTGCTTGGTATTGCTTTTTTTTAGAGATTCAGTTTTGGGTACTCCTCCTTCCCCTAAGAGGAAGCCTAAACCAAGCCTCCCTGAAATCCCACTTCAAATTGCTTAGTTGTGGGCTTTCCTTGGGTTGCTTAGCTCATAAGTTCAGAGTGGATCATTCTTTTTATTTTAAGAAGCTGCTTTCACAGGTTCTTGGGAAAACAAATAACCTGCTGTGGTGAATTTCTAGAGAATCATTACCAGAGATTGGTTGCTTTGGATACAGAGGTATGTAGCCTATTTAAAAAAAAACAAAAAAGAAAAAAACAATAACCATGCACAGACACAAAAACAAAAACAACCCAAAACAATTTGATTGCAGCTCAGAAATGAGAAGAAACTAAATTCTTCTCATGTGACAGCACTCATTGCAATTGAAGATGAGGTGAATAAATACAAAAAAGCAAAGAAATGGTAAGGTATGTCTTAAGGGTTGCTTCTACCTATGTAAAGGCTGTAACACAATCCTCAACAACAACAAAAAACAAAAACAGAAGAAAACCAAAAATTCCCCAGAAACAAAACAGAAGAAAACAAAACAAAACCAAACAAAACAAAACAAAACAAAAAAATTGAATGATAAGTAATCTATAAGTAATGAATCAATCTTTCTCTGTGTCTGGAGTCTCTCAAGTCTGGAGGTGCTGAGTTTGTCATTGTTGTGGTTAAATACCCTCATGGATGCAGTGCTACATAAATTTAAAAGTAACTTTTTCAGCTTAAAGGGTTTGATTTTTCTTTTTGCTTCTGTGATTTTTTCCTGCTGGATTTTTTTTCAAACCATCAACAATACAAAAATGCAGAGTAATACACATGAAAATTGTGGAAACTAAGTTCAGTGACAAACACATACAAATTGCAGGTCACTCCTGAACTCTGCATCAAGGATCAGTCCCCAGCACTCCAAACATCCTGCTGCTCACCTCCCAGCATTGGTGGGATGTATGCTGGCAGCAGCAATGGTCCAAGACACTTGTCCCAGCATGTGGAGAGTGGGATGGAGAGGGGGTGGCATGTCCACTTTGGGGAGTAAGGCTCTTTAACATCACTCTAGAAAGCTGCGATCCTAGAAGTGGGATCTGCATTCACCCACCAGGAGGTGAGGTGAACTCAGGAGAGGGAATTTTCCCATCTGGCAGCCTCTGATCAGAGGTGAGCCACCAGTGACTCAGCCGGGGGCTGGGCTGCTCCCCTCACAGCGGGGGCAGCTGGGTTCCCTCTGCCAGTGCTGCCAGGTTTCTGTGAAAGTGTTTTCCATTTCCAGTGCTTATCTGAAGAGTTAAACAGGGACACAACCATATTTCTGCTTTTGGTAGCACTTAATGATCCCCAAAATGCAAATACAAGAGAGAGTTGCAGCTCTGTAAAAATATTCCTGCTGCTGTGTTATTAAGGGCAGGAAGCCTCTGATTAGGAGCAAGTTTGTGTGGTGTACATGCTCAAACTTTGACACTGTTTGAACTCAGTGCTGACTCAATCTTACCCCTGCCCATGATCTTGAGTTTGTGCCTGAACGTTTCTTACATCCATACTCTTTGAATCAAACAGGGTGCAAAACCCCTCTGATGCAAAGATTTTTTAGGCTGGTATTTATTCTACTGACATAAAATGATGTTTTTGAGAAACACTGTGTGGTACCATAGACTCTAGAAAGCACAGATGAGTGAGGGATACTCTCTGTGACTGAGGACACATGGGGTTAGCTTACTGCTTCCTCTGTAGTTGCTGTACATCCTAGCTTACTGCTTCCTCTGTAGTTGCTGTACATCCTGTGGAACAAAGAATCAGACAACGAAAATGAAGTATTTTTCTTTTTTGAACACAGATCTTTTCCAAATGTCTTTGTGGTTCCCTCGAAATAATGACAATAACATGACTAGTGCCCTGGGCAAGAGGTGTAGTATTCCTGTGTACAAAAGAGAAAGGGAAATGGAAAGAGCTCAAGTGATGCAGGAGATGGCCTTGGGCAAATGTGTCTTATGACTTGTCTTTGGATGCCTATGTGCTATCAGACTACAAATACTATAGATCTCATCTTTTCCATCATCTTGATTGTTCCACTTACATTATATATATATGTGTGTGTGTGTGTGTGTAACTTTGCTAAAAGTGAAATAATGTCAAGTTCAGACAGCCACAGGCAAGAAAGGTGAGAAAGGGAGATTTTGCCCTTAGCTAAACTATGTATATAAAGGCTTGGAAAAAAGGATGCCATGTTTCATCTTCCTCTTGATCAGGCAAGTCTGACCAAGAGCATTGAAATTCCCTTTGACACTCCAGATTAGCCCGGAAGAGTTGGGCCTTAGATGACTTAACTCCCCCAAAACACCAGCAAAGTGTGAATCTTGTGGAGAAACCAGGTGCTAGGAAACTGTGCCTCCTCTCCATGAGCTGCTTGACTGGTTTGTCCTTTGCCACCATTTCTAGGTATTTGCATTGCAAGAAAGGCACCAAAAATAGCAGTTCCATGAGATGTGCATCTGCTGGTTAAAGCTGCTTTGAGAAAGGCACCTCTTGGAGAGGTTTGTTCCACAGCTGGAAGTAGGTTCCAGCAGCTACTGGCATGGCTTGGCCCTGCAATGACAGCTGCTGTCCTGGCCTGCACTACCCCTATCCACCTTGTACCTGAGAACATTTTTACAGGGGCCTATAGTGATAGGACAAGGGGAAATGATTTTAAACTGAAAGAGGAGAGTTATAGATTAGATTTTAGGAAAACCTTCTTCACTGGGAGGGTGGTGGCACAGTGAACCAAGCTGTCCAAAGAAGTTGTGCATGCCCTGTCTCTGGCAGTGTTCAAGTCTGGGTTGGATGGGGTTTGAGCAACTTGGTCTGGTGGAAGGTGTCCCTACCCATGGCAGGGTGTTTGGAACTAGATGATCTTTAAAGTCTCTTCCAACCCAAGCCTTTCTATGACTCTATGACATTGCAATTGTGCTGATGGGTTCTCCAAACAGGGCTTCTGCCCAGGGCATTGCACACCGGGACTGCTGGGTCTTTTACCTTCCTGTCTCAAGTGTTGCTACACAGGGGGGATGCATCTGTCTAAGACCTCCATTTACAAGCACTTAGCTGTGAATCAGAGCACATTAAAGCAGGTAACTAAAGTCACTGTTGTTGAGCTGTGAATGACAAATCCTTAGGAGAAAAATTTCTGAGCAGGTGTTTCCAAGAGTCATACTGGGGCCCTCAATGGATGCAATAAGCAAACATAAAAAGTTATTCTAAAATATACAGTAAATAATGAAATTATTGATTCATAAAAACTCTGAAGAAAAAAATACATAAGCAGTTGTGTGTCATGGTTTAATCTCAGTCAGGAACCAAGCACCATGCAGCCACCCACTCACTCCCCCACCAGTGAGACTGGGGGAAGAACCAGAAGGACAAAAGCCGGAAAACTTGTGGGTTGAGAGAAAGACACTTTCATAGAAAAAGCAAGTCATGCACAGAGGCAAAAGAAAACAAGGAATTATTCACTGCTTCCCATGGGCAGGCAGGTGTTCAGACATCCCCAGGAGAGGAGGGCCCTGTCACATGTCATGATTACTTGGGAATACAAACATGATCACTCCAAATGTCCCACTTCCTTCTTCTTCTGCCAACCTTGTCTCCAGAATGTCCAGGAGGAAACATGGCTAAAAGGCCTCTAGGATGGAGTAACAACAGCTACCATAAAATATTATTGCACAAGCTGATAAAAACCATCTGGTCTTGGCTGAACCTGAAATGCACATCCTTGCTGCTGCTGAGCCTTTGGTTGGTGGCAGATACTTCTGCAGTCTGAGCCGATAAAGCTGCTGAGCTGAGAGGGCAAGGAAAATTCCTGTCTGACCACACTCACATTTTTTTGATGCAACAATTGGGAAAAAAGCCCCACCTCACTGCAGGTTAGGTCATAATCAACTTGTGGCAGTTCTTGCTATGGGGAGAATGGAGCTGCTTGAGACTGAGAGTAAAAGTAGCTAATAAAAGACAAGAACCCTTACATGGTTCTGTTATCCTTTCCATAAAAATGTTTCTCACATGAATTAATGAATCAGCCTCTAACATTTTACAGTCAGGCAAAGACCTCAGCAAGGCTAAATAAGGAATATTTGAAGGGTCAGTCTTGGAGCATTTGGAGAGGCCAGTCTGGGCGCTTACGTAAGACAAGAAGATGATGAATAAGTGAGTGTAGAGAGCTTGCACAGAGTCCTTAGGATTGCTCCAGGCTGTGACTTCAGTGGTCACTGCCCAAGGGGCATTTCTGAACATTTCCTAAACATCAGCCCTGCTGTAAGTGTTGGAGCTTAATGGCTTTTCTCTTGTTTGAAGAAAGGAAATATGGAGCTGTCACAGCTGATGAAGTAGTTACTAAAAAGGTCTATTTTACTTCACTTTTGTAATTTTGTCACAATCTTCTGTCAGCTGATTCTTCCTTGAGGTTTAAAACACAGACGTTTGTAAACAGGAGCAGACTGGAAAAACTGTGTAGCTGCACAGGTGGCAAGAGCAGAAGATGTTTATGTGACAAAGGTTTCTGATGAATTTGGTTGCCAGCAGGGAGACTGTAAGAAACAGCATGCTGAGTGTCTCTCTGGAAGGCTTGCCACCATTTTTCTCCCTGCTGGGTCAGGTGTGACAGGCAGTCACACCACCAGTCCCCTGTGCTGGGTGTGGGGGAGGAGGATCCTGTGTGGGGAATGTGAGGGTGAGCACGCCATCCAGCCCCTGCTTCCTCATCATGGATCCTCCCCCCTGGCTTTTAGAGGGCTCACTGGACTCACAATCTGAGCACCATGAGAAAATTGACTTCTTCTGTGGGGCAGGAAGGGAGACACTCACGCAGGCACAATCACAGCATGGTCTCTGTCACTGTCTCAGATGCTGGTGATGCTCCTTGCCACACAGTACACGGAGGAGGTGTCTGATCAGCAGCTGCTTGGGTTCAAATCTATTTAGCACATGCTTGCCCTGAGCCTCTGTTCCTCAGGGTCTCATATGGAGACATAATAACTTCAGAAACCTTCCTCTGAAGCAGCTTAGGAACAAAACCTTGGGGCATTTCTTTCACAGGTAGTCTCAGTTTCTAGGGGAGACTGTCTGGAAAGCAAGCTAAAGATCCATTTCAAAAAAACAGTGTAGGCACAGTTATTTTACTTTATTGTATTAGCTACAATATCACACAGCACATGATGTGGATCCTGCAAATCTCTGCCGAAGATCCTGATATAATGCTGCAGCATCCTGTCCAAGCTCCTTGATACTTGGGACAGGATACTTGGGTCCCAAACTCCTGGGACACTTGGCAGTCTGGGAAAACCTCACTGGTAGTGACCAGAAGTCCACTGACACTCTGAAATGTAAAGCTTAGAAAATCATTGTGATAAAATACATTTCTTTTGGAAAAAAATCCCTGTCTTTGGTGGAGTAGCCAGTTCATCACTGGGTCTGATTCAGACCAGCCACTTGAGCCTGAGGCGCTCGTGACTAACTTCATGTGAGAACTTCATTAAGGAGATCCCAAAGTTAACAAGCTTATTTGCTTATTTTTTTTTTATTATTATTCCCTAAAGTATTTTTTTTTTTAATTTACAGACACTTCTGAGTTCATGACCCTTTACATTTGAAGTCACAGCTTTGTAGGAAATTGTCTCATTTTCTTAACAACCGACTTCTTCCTTTTTTAGTT
>WBNQ01004826.1:6023-17066 GCA_013401375.1 Spizella passerina
GAGGTGAGGCTGCCCCAGTGCAGAGCAGAGCAGGACAATCCCCTCCCTTGCCCAGCTGGCCATGCTGTCCCTGGTGCCCCCAGGACAGGTTTGGCCCTCTTGGCTGCCAGGGCACTGCTGGCTCATGTTCAACTTCAACCAGGATCCCCAGGTCCCTTTCTGTGGGGCTGCTCTTCAGCACAGACAGTAGAGAATCCACATGTGAGGCAACCCTTTTAAAACCAACCCAATTTTTAGAAAATATACAATCAGTCAACAACAGGCATGAATCCAGGTAAACCAAGTTTAATTGGCACCTCTGTGATGGAACGATTTGTTTTGTTAAGGAAAGTCTGTGATTGAGATGAACTGAAAATGAAGTGTTGAAAATTAAACATCATGGTTTAAAAATTTTCTTACTCTATACTACCAGCATGTTTGGAATAGAAAAATAAATAATTTTATGAATATGACATTTTGTTTAATGCAATTGTTTCCCCTGAGTATTCCATCTCATTTCCTGTGTAACCCAAATTACAAGTGGAGAGCTCCCTATGAGCCGTCGTGGTCCTGACATGCTGTTATGACCAGTGACTGACTGTCATAAAGTGGACATTAAACCCATCTGTCCTGGAATGTAGAGATACTGAATGGGAGCTTATGCTGGGGTGTTTTTTTCTTTAATTTCTCATTTTGACCCTAAAAAATAATTAATCCATTGTAGAACACTTTCATTTGAGTATTTCTAAAGCACTGTCTGAGGTAATTTCAGAAGTGTTCTCATTGATAATGTCTGAAAGGTTTATGGCATGCCAGAAGACTGAAACCAGACAAATAAAGTGTGCAAGTTTGAAGAAGTGGGAAAGGGAAAAGGAAATGGGGATTATAAACCTGACACTTATCTTCAATTTCCTCAGTAATTCTGAATGGTAAGAGGCCTTTCTACAGAAATAAATTGTAGAGATGATACATCTTAGCTTCAGAAAAGCTTTTGGCATTGTTTCACCCATTTTACTTACAAGGAAAGCTGTTGAGATGTTCTTGAGGGAAGTACTATAACATGGGTGAAATAGAGCTGGTACAAATATACAGAGAGAGAAATTTCATGGTGGGCTTTTTTTGTTTTGTTTTTTGTTTGGTTGGGTTTTTGTTTAGTTCGTTTTTTGGTGGGTTTTTTGTTTCTTTTTCGTTTTGCTTTGTAGGTTTTGGGTTTTTTTTTCTTTCTAATGGAAATGTGAGAAATCTATATCTTGTGCTGTTACATTCTTCTATTAATCACTACAATTACTGTTGTTTCAGACCTGAAACCAGGAGATAATGAAATTATTTTGAAATACAGATTAGAATTCAACAAGTCTTAAGAGATTGAAGATATGATAAAAAAATAAGACAAATCTCTTCAAGACATCACTAGGTACTGTAAATTGATGGGAACAACTAACTACAGATATGGATCTGTAAAGTGATATAATTGCACTGTCTGTTTGTCTTGGTTTGGAAAGACAGGAGTCTGCTAAGGAAGGCAGGAGCCTCCCCTGAAATGGAGAATGTAAACCCTCCCCAACCCTCTGAATTGCTATAAATTTTAAATTAAGGAGCTCTCAGGCAAAAATATGGGAGCAGGAAATAAGAGTTCTTTAATAGGGAAGGGAAAAAATTAAAAGGATAAAATAAACAATGCAGTACACTAGAACAACACTGACAGAGTCAGAACCCAACCTGACACCCTGTGGGGTGTTGGTAGCAGTCCAATTGGAAATGTGGCTGAAATCCTCCTGAAGTGTCAGGTATGGTTCTGTTGGAGCAAGGGGATCCTGTAGAGAAGGATGTATTCTTCCTCTGAAGATCCAGTGGAAGATGAGACAGCTGCTGTTCCTCTGGGGAATCCCGTGGAGAAAGCCGTGCTGGTGTCTCCAAAACCTCTGGATTATATCTGGGCAGCAATGCTTGTCTCCTCCCTTTGGGCGGAGCATCTCACAATGGGATGCTGTAGTTCTTATCAGTTATGCAGTGACATTCAATAGTCTGTTATCAGCAGATCTCCCCTCCTGAGGGAGGTGTGAATGTGGTCACTCAAAGAGAGAGATAAGGCAAACTGCCCACTTGACAAAGATAATTTGCCATACAGATGGTAATTGAAAACATTTTGCATTGCAATCTGGAACACTGTTACTCAACAGCCTTTCCCAGGAATGGCTCTCTTCTGGGTAGGAATGGACTTCAGGAAAGAAGAACAGGAGGTGGTTAAGGCAATATGATATGTACAGGAATGACTGATGACTGAGGCTGTGAATGGGGATGCAGTTAATGCCCACAGTTACACAGTTTTGTTGTAAAGAAGGGGAGGTTACCTTTTCGACAGATTCAGGGTAGATAAGAAGTAACCTGTTTGAGTTGCAGCAAGAAAAAATCAGTTTACACATTTAGAAAAAATATTTGGAATACTGGAACTGTAATGTAATGCTGGAATAAATCTCCTGGGAACTTTGGAGATTTCCTGCCACTGAATAACTTAAACAAAAGAAAACATTTGAGAGTTGTCAGCTTAGATAAATTTTCAGGTCCATTTTTGCACCATTTTAACTAAAGTCTGTAAATTTGGTGGATTGTGTTTTCTGTGGGAAGCAAAACTTGAAGATTTGCTGAGTGTGTGTGAATTGCTTGGCTTCATTACTGACTGAATAAAACTTTCAGCACTGGCCAATTTTCACTCCTTATTTCCATAGAAAAGACTAGGTAGCAATAGCTGTGGATATGTGCTTTCTTGAAAAATGCTTGATCCTTTTTTACAATCTATTGTTTTATGAGTAATATTGAAAAAAAAAGAGTGGTAGTAAAATCCCATGTGACAATTCCTAATTGGAATATATTTCCTCATCCAAGCCAATAATTTACATTAGTTGAATAACAAGCTGGGTTTTAAAAATGCTCATTTGTTGCTTACAATGGTTGACTTGTTACCAGATGTTTTTAGCACTTTAAATTTTAGGATCATTGCTTATATCCTGCTATCTTCCCTAATACAGTATTTTTATCAGCTTCTTGTAGGCTGGAAATAACTTATGGTTCAATATTATTTTCAGTGAAAGTGAATGTTTTTCTCAGTATTTTTTTGACCTAAGAATATTTTTGCTGCTTCAGTAGCACAGCGAGTAAATAAAATGAAATAGGGAGAATACAGGATGAAAGAAATACAGCTAAAAGTTTTTGAAAAAATAAATGATATATGGCACATATTTTGTGGGATAAGCAGGATCTATCTATTAATAAGCCAAAGCACATTTCTTTAAGATATTTCACAAGTACTCATTTGCTCACTGATAAAACATTATTAGCCCTCCATATTGATCCTCAGCAGTCCCACAGACCTTGGTTCCAGTATAGGATCCTGCTCTTATCCATTGCACCTGAGATGATGAATTACAGCTATTTTTACACCTACTTGAATTTAATATAGTTTACAAAAGAATGTTGGTGGGGGGGTGTTTGATTTTGTATGTGTGTGTTATAAAGAAAAAACTGGGATTTTTTTAGCATGTTTTTATTTTTCCTATGGGTCTGTAGAAAGATGTTGATCCACCTTGGATGAAGACTTGCAGTCCTGATTGTCTTCTATGCCTTTACATATTCTTAAGATGTTGATAAATCTTTTCTAGATGGTGATTTGGTGTTTTCTTGTCTATCTCTGAATGGCACAACTGCTCAGCACCTCATCACATGTAATGCAATCCATCATTATGTAAGGCAGACAACTTGAGTTTTATCATGAAATTGAATGTTTTGAAGATTTAGACCAAAACCAGGGAAAATTTATACTTTTATCTACTTATTTTTAATTTAATAATTTACATTAGATTTCTGTGTGTTTTTATTAGTATTTCTTGCATATATACTGGTGCCTTTCTAGAACCTGACATCTGTTAAGAGATTTTTTTGAACTTCTGATATTTGTAAAGGAGAAATCTCTCGAGCTTTATTCCATAGCTTGAGGTATGAAATTTTCATTGCCTTGCACTCATTCAATTATGCACCTTTAGAAATTGGCCTGTCCATCCTCATTTGCATTTTCCAGAAAAGGTTTAGCAGTTTAATGGAACAATAGTGAAGAAAGACAACAATTACAGGCCTGAAACAGACCACTCTAAAATCAGGAGTAACAAAATTTATTGCACTGGAACTTTGTCAGAACAGTTGTCATGGGATTGAGGTTTGAGTGGACATAGGGAAAACAAAATTGAATCTGTTCCTGAAGTTCATGTAGAGCTCCAGCTTCTCTTACAGGAATTCTCCATCATTCTCTGGGAATGATGTTCTTCATCACAGCAGAAACTCCTTGAAACTGGGTTGGGTTCTCTTCCTTATACCTGGAACCAGAACCACATCCTCTCTTTAAATTAAGAACCTCCTGGCCAGATGGAAGACTTGTAAATTGTAAAGACAAGTAGTCAAAAATTAGAAAATGAACATATCTATTTGGCCCTTTCCCCGTTTCAGCTCAGAAGCTGTGTGGGTATGCAGTGTGTTATAAACTCTACATATACACTGCCCAGTCTTTTTTTGCCTAAAAAAACACCTGCCTCACTCAGTGAAAAGAATAGAAATCTAAAGGGAAAGAGCAACTGAGGTTGTGCAGGTTAACACAAATCTTATATTTCTTTTTAGTCACTGAGAACACGAACAACTGTTTCTCATTAACATGAGTTTTAGCTCTGTAAACAAGCATATAGTAGTTGTAAGGAAAGGAGTGACTGTATACAGGAAGAAATCTGTGCAGAGAACACAATAATTTCCCAGGGATTTATGGACTATTTCTGACAGTTGCTGTAGACTTCTATGGGTCTTCCTGTGTTCCCCAAAGTGAAACATATTTTTCTCTCCTGTTTGTTTGCCCTGTTTCTAAAACAGAGAACTGCACAGTGCGCTGGGACAGAGAAGGTCTCCACCCTACTTATGTTTTATAGTTCTTTGCCTTTAGCTTGGACAGCTTTGGGGCTTGATTTTTTAATGTCTTATGTACAGTATAAAAGAGCAGCATAAAGAAGAAATTGGGGAGTTTGTGTGAATCATGACATAAATATTTATATATGTAATAAATACTCTGGTTTGGGCTTGACATGTCTCAAATGAATAAAATCAAACACAGTAAGCTTCTGATGGGAGAAGAGGAGCTGTTTAAAGTTTAGATTAGTATGAGATGTGCTTTTGGAGGAGAATTCCACCTGATTTTTCACATAGTTTCTACATATTGTGAGTAACAAGTCCATTAGGGAATGAACTGAGACTCCAATTCTCTTCACATGACTTATCTGATGTTTTTGATAAAGATTTTTAGTTGCTTTTTAGATGGTCCAGTGTCATGACAACCAGCTCAGAAACAGATTTCATAGAGAAAGAGTTTATGTCTCATTAATCTCTTGATAGTATATCCACCTTGGCACAATGGGAGTTTTGTTTGGTTTTTATAATAAATCATTTTTATGAAAGTAGTTGGTTAGCCTCATCCCCTCTCTTTATTTTCCTGAGGGGCTTTTTGTTGGTTTTTGTTTGTCTGCTTTTGTTTGTGCTTGTTTGTTGTTGTTGTTTTTATTTCTTTGTGTTTTTCTGTTTGTATTTCCCCTATGCATAGTTTGAGATATATAATCAGGTGCAGAAGGGACAGTTATTAATTTATTTAGAAAGAAATTAATTTGACATGAAGTGCCTTTGTTTAGAAAAGCATGATTGTATTGCCTTGCATGCTGTGGGGTTTGTGCTTTGAAAATTTATTCCTTTGACAAGATTTAATTAAAGTAAATTCTACATATAGTTGAATGTTTTACATCTCACAAAGAGTATGATTACTAGTGGCTGCAAGTTTTGTCATGTAATTGCCTTGATGGCCTTATAAACAAGAGGCTATGACTCCCCATTATAAGCTGGAAGGAGGAGGAGGAGATAAAAATCTGATTATATGACAGAGCAGAAGTTTTATGTCTTTGAAACATCATCTTAATACCTAACAAACTTTGAAAAATAAGCGCAAGAAATCCAATTTGTTGCTGCAGCAAAGAAAGTCACCAGGATGCGTCAACAAGGACATCACTAGCAGAGAGGAAGGCACCATCCCACTCTACTCAGTGCTTGTACACCTGGAACACTATCTTCAGTTTTGGTTCCCTCTATACAAAGGTGATGTGAACAGAATGCAGAGGGTCCAGAGAAGGGGTCCAGAGATGATCCAAGGTCTGGGAAGCCTGACATATGAGGGAAGGCTGAGAGACCTATGCTCACCCCTGAAGGATGAAGATTTAGAGAAGGCCTTGGCACCATGATCCAGTATTTGAAAGGTGGCTACAAAGAAGATGGAGGCTTCCTTTTTAGGAGGAGTCATTAGGGGTGATGGGTACGAGTTGATTCTGGGGAGATTCTGACTGGACACAAGGGGAAAAGTTTTCACAGAGAAAATCATCATCCCTTGTAATAATCTCTCCAGGGAAGTGGTGGATTCCCCCATATTGGACGCCTTTAAGATTTAGCTGGGCAGAGTGCTGGGCCATCTTGTCTAGACCAAGATTATACCATGCTGTTACCAAGAAAGGTTGGGCCAGACAATTCTTGAGGATCCATTCCAGCTTGGTATTCTGTGATTCTGTTAACAAACAATTTGAATGAACATTAAATCAATACCTTGTTTGATGCTTTTATCTTTTTTGAAATGGAAGTATACATATTTATGTTTTTACTGAGTGTCAGCTGTTAAAAGTGTGTATTTTGAAATATTTGTGAATATTTACCCAGTAATATTCCTAAATATTCACTCTACTTTGCTTAGGATCACACCAGTATATGACTTCATAACAAGATTTAAACATTATTATTCCTATATTATGGTGTAGTAAAATGTTACTGATTAAAATCACAGGTAAGTGAATAATTTGTGATGAAGGTTAATGGATCTTTCCAACAGGGCAGCTTGAGCCATAACTTAACATGTCTCAGATCCATCGTTCTCAAATGTCATTTTTGTCTATCTTTCATATTTTTACCTGGGTCATCCTCCCACCTGCTGCTGCTTCTCCCTGCACCCCCAGCATTGCCATGGGCTGACATCCAGCCTCCTCTGGAGTGGTGACCACTGCTCCCTGTTCCCTCACAGAACTGACCTCTGGCACAGCTGGCTGTGGCCTCAGTGTGGTACAGTCCCTGAGAATTCTCACAGTCCAGCTCCCAGTGTTTCCTCTATTTTCCCATCGATTGGGTTACTTTCCATTCTCCCACTCAAACTTCATCCATAGCACATCCAGTCTATGTTTGGGGAGGATGGACACTTTTCTTCAAGGACTCTATATGTACACCTCCTCTGCAGCCCAGTTTCCTGCAATTTCCCTGACTCCTGCAGCTTCTTGCAGATTTGCACCAAAACTGCTTTGTCCTAGACAGGAAACTTGAAACTGGTTACACCAGAAAAAAAAAAAGATAACATTTCTGAAGTCTTCTTATCTCATTGTGGCAGGTGAGATGGAGGAGATGGTGATTAATTGGAGCTGCTTTAGTTCTTACTCACATCTTTGTCCCAGTGTCTGTTGTCTTTAGTTAAATAATGGGCTCTTCCTATGGAAGTCACAGTAGAAAGTCACAAGTAGTAAACTTCCAGTGAACAGAGTGATCCAGTGAGAGAGATTTGAAATAGAAAAGAGCATAGATGAATGTTGGATGGAGCATTCTTGGGGTTTCTTACAATTTGGAGAAGAATCATGCCCCAATTCAAGTACTTAAACCATCTTTTTATAAGAGATGAAAGGCCAGATGTCATACCTTAGGACAATCAGAAGGACTGTTTGAGCTACACAGAGTCCAGACTGAGGAATAATTTTTTACATTCTCTTTCCTGTGTTTTGAAAAATAAGAAGTCTAGAGCTTGACATGAAAATTTGAAATACTTATCTGTGTAATGAGCATATAAAGCTGAACAAGGTAACAGGATGTTTATCAGGCTGCAGTATAAACAGAAAGTCTATGACAAAATGAAAGGATCACAGCAAAGTAAACTCTAGAAAGATTTTTTTTTTAAATTCCATTAATGACTAAGCAAATTCAAACTTTCTGGTTAGTGGAAGAATCCCAAAATAAAGATAACTCAAATTTTAAAAATGTCTTCTATATTTATCAGCATGAAACATTACTTGCTTTGTTCAGTTATATGCATATAATATAAGGTGTTTCTGATCTGTTGATATTTGTTCATATCAAAGTGTATCTTGTTAAGTGTATCTACAGAAATATCAAGAAATTTTTTTTGTAGATGTGATGTCACAGTCTAACATTCTATTTCACATTTCTAAATCCCAAAAGCACTTGAGAAAATAATAGGGGTTATTTTTCTTCCCTTTATACCTTCTGAAAATAAAATCCAGTGAATCCTACACAGATTTCACAGACTGTCAAGGCATAGCTGAGAATCCAGCTTTCCCCTTCAGTGATCTATACCTTGACCATGGCTCCTTGTTTCCAAAGGCATGTAGACTGGACAAATAGGATGAAATCTTATATTCCTTGTAAAGACAATATCTGAAGCAACTAAGGCAGAGGTAGAAGGAGAAATGGAGGT
Organism: Spizella passerina; assembly: GCA_013401375.1. Lineage (NCBI taxonomy): Eukaryota > Metazoa > Chordata > Aves > Passeriformes > Passerellidae > Spizella > Spizella passerina. The sequence goes on from WBNQ01004826.1 coordinate 14,590, forward strand.
TTGGAGTTGAAAAGAAATTGTAGGATAGATGCTATTAATTTTAATTTGAGGTTCCTTCCTTGTTTAAAGGTTAAAAGCTGTAAAGTGTTAACAGTTAGTTGTTAAAAAGAAAAAATTATGACTACCCTGTGTATTTTGAGAGACAAATTCATGCTCATGCAGATGCCAAACCACAACTCCTCTGCTCAACAGCAACTTGCATAAATTAAGCAGAATATAATGGAAGAAATAACAATGAAATTATACTCAATCTGTAGCTGAAGTGAAGGTGACCTTTCCTGTTAGCATGATTGTCATTTTGAAGGACAATTTGCTACATCTGAGAAAAGGTCCACATCCATTAGTTCTTAGAAAAATAGGCTCTTCAAAGAATGATGCCTCAGTTTTTCTATGACACTGTCTGAATTGAAAGTGCAGTAAAAATATTTTGGAATTATCTTAAGCTTTGTATCTTACATTGTCCATATTCAAAACCAACAACTGTATATATGAAATTATATTTTAAGAAGTTGGTAATTATTCATGTATTTGAGTATTTGAAGAAAATTTACTATTGCTTGACTGAGAAACAAGAGATCTGACTTGTCAAAACGATGACTAATTTTAGTAAGGACATGGATCTTTAAATTTGATATTAGTGCAGCCAGAAGGAAAGCAAAGAATTGAAATACATTTTTCAGACTAAATAATAAAGCACTTTCCTTTGGCAAATGTGAAAGTTACAAATCTCTGCCTTACAGTAAACAAAGCCTTCTATCTCTGTTTTTCACCAGCATTTCTGATATTTCTCATACCTAATTATAACATGTATTTTCCTTTAATCAGTGGTACATAATTTATTTTGTCATGCTTATAAATGTGCTTTTCATACATGCTTATTGAAATACATACAAAACATCTTCCTATAGAAATATTTAATGATACAAATGTATAGAGATTTCAAGCAAAAATAGTTGTAGCTTTCTAAATAGTATTTTCATTTTTAGTAGTAGACTTCAGAAACAGAAATCAGCCTTTTATTCCTTAAGTTTAAGGTGTAAAAAATACATGAAAGTAAAATACATTTCCAGAGATTTCTGCCCTATGTGCATTTATAGATGTAAATCTGATGACAAAAGTGACAATATATGTTAAATTTTTTTCTTGATTTTCTTGGAGGCATCTCACATGAAAAACAGAGTATGAAGACCAGAATCTTATTAACAAAGGAAGTAATGGTTAGATATCAAACCAAGGGCATCATTATAAGATTTAGCACTGGAGAAGGTGTTGCTAAGGAAATTGATGCTAAATATTAATACAGTGAAATTAGAGCTCTATTTTATGTCCTTTATTTTGTTATAAATATAAAAGCTATATCTATACCATCAAGCTGAATAAGCCCAGGACATTGTCCCAGCACTAGCATGGGATTATTCATAGTCTTGAATCATTAGTACATTCCTTGGCACATTTTTTGATTTTACTGCTTAGCACTAGCCCAAATAATGCTAGTTTTTGACTTAATAAAAGTCATGGACCTATAAGGTAGAATAGACGAAACCACCTTATTATAGGAAGAACAGAGTTGACCTGTATAGAATGAAGTAGACTGCACTGCTTGGTCTCAGGATGAGCAGACTGATCACTACACATTTTATTTCCTAGTTCCAGCTGAGGTCACTGCTCAGACCCCCAGCTCTTTACCACACAAACCACACAGGAGGGAAAATCTCCACATCACCACATCCCCTTCAGAATGGCTGACATTGGAAGGGGCCTCTGGACATCATCTCACTCAAGCTCCCTGCTCAAGCAGGGCCACCCAGAGCCACTTGCTCAGGACCATGTCCAGATGGCTCTTGAATATCTGCAAGGAGGGAGAGCTCACCACCTCCCTGGGCAGCCTGTGGCAGTGCCTGATCAACATCACAGAGCAAAGATGTTTAGACAGGCCTTCCTGTGTTTCATTGTGTGCCTATTGCCTCTGGTCTTGTCTCTGGGCACACTGGAAAGAGCCTGGCTCTGCCTTCTTTGCATGCCCCTCCAAGAATTACCATGCATTGATGAGATCTCCCCTGAGCCTTTGGACAAACACCCCAAGCTCTCTCAGCCTTTTTTCTTAGGGCAGAAGCTCCAGAACCATCACTTTAGCAGCTCTGGACTCTGGACTCTCCAGTGTCCATTTCTCTCCTGTGCTGGGAGCTCACATCTGAACACATTACTCCAGGTCTGACATCATCAGTGCTGAGTAGAAGGAAGACTGTTCTTTCTCACTGTGAGCTCCAATCTCTACATAAATGCTCTCAAAAAAATCCTAATTTTCTATTCTTAAAATGTAATTATTTTTCCCTCTGTTGTGAAGAAGTGTATGGCACATTTTGACATTTATCTAATTCAGTATTCAGCCAAAACACAGAAAGTTAGTTATTTTCTGTGAAACAATCTGCTGGTTCTGGGCTCTGCCACTGTCACAACTGTTTCATTGGTGCAACACT
>WBNQ01004826.1:18011-29092 GCA_013401375.1 Spizella passerina
TCTTGAATCATTAGTACATTCCTTGGCACATTTTTTGATTTTACTGCTTAGCACTAGCCCAAATAATGCTAGTTTTTGACTTAATAAAAGTCATGGACCTATAAGGTAGAATAGACGAAACCACCTTATTATAGGAAGAACAGAGTTGACCTGTATAGAATGAAGTAGACTGCACTGCTTGGTCTCAGGATGAGCAGACAGATCACTACACATTTTGTTTCCTAGTTCCAGTTTCCAGACCCCCAGCTCTTTACCACACAAACCACACAGGAGGGAAAATCTCCACATCACCACATCCCCTTCAGAATGGCTGACATTGGAAGGGGCCTCTGGACATCATCTCACTCAAGCTCCCTGCTCAAGCAGGGCCACCCAGAGCCACTTGCTCAGGACCATGTCCAGATGGCTCTTGAATATCTGCAAGGAGGGAGAGCTCACCACCTCCCTGGGCAGCCTGTGGCAGTGCCTGATCAACATCACAGAGCAAAGATGTTTAGACAGGCCTTCCTGTGTTTCATTGTGTGCCTATTGCCTCTGGTCTTGTCTCTGGGCACACTGGAAAGAGCCTGGCTCTGCCTTCTTTGCATGCCCCTCCAAGAATTACCATGCATTGATGAGATCTCCCCTGAGCCTTTGGACAAACACCCCAAGCTCTCTCAGCCTTTTTTCTTAGGGCAGAAGCTCCAGAACCATCACTTTAGCAGCTCTGGACTCTGGACTCTCCAGTGTCCATTTCTCTCCTGTGCTGGGAGCTCACATCTGAACACATTACTCCAGGTCTGACATCATCAGTGCTGAGTAGAAGGAAGACTGTTCTTTCTCACTGTGAGCTCCAATCTCTACATAAATGCTCTCAAAAAAAAATCCTAATTTTATATTCTTAAAATGTAATTATTTTTCCCTCTGTTGTGAAGAAGTGTATGGCACATTTTGACATTTATCTAATTCAGTATTCAGCCAAAACACAGAAAGTTAGTTATTTTCTGTGAAACAATCTGCTGGTTCTGGGCTCTGCCACTGTCACAACTGTTTCATTGGTGCAACACTGACATCTCACTCAGACACTGCTGGGGATAACTTCCAGGTTGCTTTCTCTCTGCACTGCAATCCACACCTGGATTGAACAGTTTGGTTTCCTGAACAAATTTCCTCCTGGTTAGGAAGAAAATTTACTTTCAGATTTGGTTCCATGAATAGTGGCAGACTGAGCAGGCAGCCTGCTGAGGATGAAGATGACTCCCAAGTCTTACTCCTTTTTGCATTGAAATGCTTCCATAATATCTTATTTTCAGCTTTTTTTCCAGTCATGAAATGTTGCCTGCTGTCCCCTTTTTCAAAATATTTCTGAGAATCAACCTGTGCTAAAAAAAGTAATTAAGAATAAGTTTTTTTGTGATATTGCACAGCTTGGTTTTCATGTATGCAGGCAGATGGAAGACATTTCTGGTCTTGCTGAAGGAGCAGGAGCCGTGTGAGTGACACGACAAGCAGGGATGTTGTCCATGTTGGTATTGGCAGTCTCCTGCTGGACCCTGAGGCAGCATGTTTAATTCAGTCCTGGCTCTGCACTGTCTTCATGGGAGCCATCTCAAAATTACGTCTGTCTCAACTTGTCCAGATGGAACAGCTCTGTGCTGAGGGAAAAAATCACCTCTGGAGGGCAATCATGTCTCCAGTGACAAGGAAACAGAGATGACTGGTTTAATTTAGACCTTAATTAACAATCTTGCCAGGTTCTGTTTCCCACTGGGAAAAGCACCAGATACATTTACAGTCCAGTTTAGTCAAACACAGCACATATTTAAAGTGATTTTTATTCAGACTCTTAAGCACGTGCGTGAGTCACACAATATAATGAATTCAATAAAAGTATTTGAAGCTAAGAAAATGTTTAAAGATGCTTTTGAAGAGAAGCTCAGGCAGGAACCATATGAGATTTAGCTCACTGCCTCCCTAGCCTTGTATAAAGAAATGGGTTGAATACACATAACATTTTGTCAGGGGTTTTGATATATTTCATCTATCAGTACACAGTGTGCTGGGTTTCCAGTTTTCAAGGACAAATTTTATTTTTTATTTTTTATGCTTGGTTTTTTTTTTTTTTGCATACAATTTAAGTTATAACAGCTGTTAACTACCTATTCAAATTCCTCTTCATATATGTATTCAGACTTTAACAGTGTGCTGCTTCATGTTCTCTTTTTAAGGTGAAGTCACTTCAAAAAGTTTCAAATCAGGAACTCTTCGGTTTTTGACTGGTTTTTCATTGACCTATAGTTTATCTGAAAATGCAGTCGTCTTGAAATGAGATGCTGGCATAATAAGGTAACCCTGTTCCTCCTAATTCTGCCCTTTTGTCACATTAGATGTTGTCAGAAATTATTTTACATGTAGTTATATATAGTTATATATATTTATATACTATTATCCTCACAATCCATCTTCCTTCCTACTCAAGTGAATCAGCTTACTAATATATTTCTATAAATGACAATTCAGAATTACTTAGCTCAAGACTGNCTGTGCAAAACGTAGTTTTGTTTTGTTTCCTAAAGAAAATGCATGCATCACTTGAAGCATGTTAAACTTGAACACTTGGAAACACTTTGTTTTCACAATTTAGAAAAACCTAAATGCAAAGAGGATGTTATCACAGTAAGTAATTTCATTTTCCAGTTTTACAGGCAACAGTGATGTGGTAAAATAAATGAAATAAAATGGGGTGGTGGTAGTGGTAGTGGTAAGGATTATTAATCTGTGCCTGTGGTAAATGCAGCAAGCTTAGCCCATGAAGGAGGCAAGACTCTATCCTCTGGCAGATGTTCCCTTAAAGCAAGTTATTGCAGGCAGAGGGAAGTGAATACAATTTGCCTCTAAGTTTTGCCTTTCTGTGGCATCAGACTTGGCCCATATGATACAAAAAAAGTATCCCAATAAGGATAGAGTACTCATTAATCTGAAAGTAGCTCTCAAAATGAACTTTTACTTTTGCATCTTTAGTAGGCTATAGGTATAGGCCAGGAATGGAAATGGTAAATGCAAAAAATAGTTTCTTAAAGAAGAGAAGACTTCCTGGGTTGTGCCCTGTTTTGCATTATCATGCACAAGCTGAGGGGATGATAAAATGAGCTTTCATGAGGGGAAAGTAAGAAAAAAGTAGATCTTATGGTTTACAAGCACATGAAGAGTGTGGTTTCCTTTCCACTGGAGAAAAGGTAAAGGACAACACAGTAATCAATGTAACCAATCAGTCACATTAAGAAAAAGTTTATTTTGAATTGAGAAAGAGTGTGCAGGGAGAAAGAGAGGAAAAAGATAATTAAGATATGAAGATGGAAACCAGAGTTTTTACAGTTTTATAATTTTGTTACTTTGTCAAATGACAACAGCTCACTTCAAGAACAGGCAGGTCTGTGCCTGATAGCTGGAGAGGTTTTACTGAAGGCATCAGGAGAATGTACGTCCTATCACAATAAAAACCAAATGCAGTCACCCCTCTGAACTAGCAGCTGAAGGTTAGGCCCTGTAAAATCCATGTCTTAAAATGAAAACAGATGACCTTCTGAGGCAACTCAATTTTACTCAGGGGCTGACATGCACAGAATATTTAAGCTCCTCTTACAGTTGTTGAGTTGGTAACCCTCCCTCACTTTGTTACTGGTCTTTGGGTGCCTTTTACCGTGCCCCAAATTGAAGCAGCAGGAATACAGAGCAGTTGTTTATGTGTGTCATGTGAAAAAGGGAGGTTTCCTCAACCCTTAGTGTGGGGAGATGACTTGACCCCCCCATACCATTAGTGTTTGATTTGTCTGTCAGCATCCCAGGAAAGCTGGGGCCCTTGTGCCTAACCAGTCTGTCAGTGTCCCCTTCACTGAACAGTCCTGCTGGATTGATTTGACTGACTTGTTCAGGGAAATATGGAAACAACACAAGGGAGACTCCTCAGAAGCTCTTCCTTTTCATTTGGGTCTGTTCCCTGCTGCTAGTGACTGCCAGCACCAGTGAAAGGCTCACACCAACAGTTTATGGAATAACATTCTGTATTAATAAAAAATTGTGACTGGTTAAGGTTCAAGGACTGTTGTTGACAGTATCTGACTGCAAAAATGTATTCAAAGCAACACACAGACAAGCTGTAATCCCCAATGAAAGCATTCAGCACACACAGAGTGTGGTTCTTTCCCAATAGGTGTCCCTATGGAGGAGAAGACAGATTCAGCCCCTTGACTGATCCTAGAAGCTATGATAGAGTCTTCCCTAACTTTTCTCTATTCCCATCTTACTATTTGTTCGTGTTTAGCTGGAGCTTGTGTGACTCCAGGCATGCATATCTTTGTTACTGATTGGTGTAGAATTATCTTGCTTTGATTTTCAATAAAATCCAGAGCACCTGACTGTTGCATGGCTTTGAAAGGGTTCCTCAGGGTGAGAGAGATAGACGAGAATCTTGGTCTCATGATCAGAAGGCTGGATTTTTTAATTTATTATATATATTACATTATGACTATACTAATAGGAATAGACAGAAAAGTTCAGAAGCTGATAAGCTAAGAATAGAATAGGAATCAAATCAACAAAGTTCTGTGTCCAGGCAGAAAGCAAGAAAGCTCTCCTGTGAGTGGTCAGTAAATCCAAACACTCACAGAAGACCAATCACAGATGCACCTGTTACATTCCACAGCAGCAGATAATAATTGTTTACATTCTTCTTCTAGGGCCTCAGCTTCACAGAAGGGGAAAAATCCTAAAAGAAAGGATTTTATGAAAAAATGTCTGTGACACCTGATCAGTGAGGAGTGGCTGTGCCTTGGAGGTGGTACCTTTGGGTTGGAGGTGTGTGTTAATGTGACACTTAGGTTATAATGAACCAAGTCCATTTGAGGAGAGGGATTTCAGCTCAGCTGTTGGCTCAGCAGCCAGACATCTCCTCTCTCTCCCCTGGCTGACAGGTGCTGGGTGGTTTTTCAGCTGCAAGGCCACATTGAATTCCCCTCCCTGTGAGGATTTCAGCAGAGCCTGGTCGTGGTGCCTCCACTCTGCTCCCTGCTCTGTTCCATCCCCTTTAGCAGGGGCTGTGGCTGCAGACTGGGGGTGTGGGGAATCACCATGGAATAAATTACAAGCATGGCAATTACACTCCATCCAGGGAGCAACAGCTGCAATTTACCTATAATTTCTGTGCTGTTGTAACTTCTGTTAGGATGTGAATATAAATTCTCAGTTTCCTCTAATTTTACCCCATCCATCTTTCCACTGTGTGCTAACATGGGCAACATATCTGGGACTTGTGGTGTAGCAGACCGAGCAGGAACAGGCTGGTCACCCACAGCACCCAGCAGGTCATTTCTGGTCAGCCAGTCACCAGCCTTGTGGGGAGGGGTGGATCTGCTTTGCTCCTTGGAACAGACTGAGTTGCAGTTCACACACTTTCTCACACGTTTGCAACAAATTGTTCTTGGCAAGGCTGAGCTGGTGCCACACAGCTGTACCTCAGCAATGCCACCTCAGGGCACCTCCTCTGCTGGGCTGGGGGCCACCAACCCATCCTCCAGGACATATCCAGCTGCTGATCAGCTGAGGGCTCCTCAGGCACCACTGACTGTGCTGAGAAGATCAACTATGATGATGCTTAGACACTTTGGCCATATATAAATCCCCCAGGTAGACATCCTGACCATGAACAGATTCCTTGTATATTTGATTTCTTTCTATCCTGCTTTTTACCTGCATCCCTGTCCCAGAGGTCTGATTACACTTTCATATAGGCTGTTACTTTCTGGAAGTCTTTAGTACAGGGATATTTATGTAGAATATTGTTGTCACCATATTGACAGCACTCCAAAGACGGTCATTATCCTCTATGCTTGTCTTCAGTAATTATGGAATTTTAGTGTTGGTGAATTTTCCTTTAAGGGCTTCCTAGAGAAATTCTTAGTCATTTCTATTGAAAAAGAATAATTTGGTTTTTTTGCTGGAATAAGGCAATTTTCTGTGTCAATTTGGATAATTTCTTGTATCTCTTGAGTTTTTCTCTAGATTTTCCAGCTCTTTCTACTAAGATTTTCTTAATATAGTATTTATACTTCCTCAAATATTAATTTGCCCTTGCTATACCTTTCTAAAGGAACCAGTTGATACATTTTACCATTTTAACATGTTTAATTTCTTTTTTAAACTTAATTTTATAGTGATCAGAGGAAGTCTGATGATCCAAGATGTTTGGGAATGACAAGCAGTTCTTCACCATTGGCAAATTTTCCTGGCTAGTGTAACTGATTTCTGATGAAATGCTCTTGATGTAATCTTCTATGGCACTCTTACACTCAAAATTATGAGATATAGTTTGAGTGTAAGGTGGGCAGGAGACTGACTGGTAAGAACAGGAGAGGACACAGACAATGAAACTTCAGGTGCTAAATACTCCCCCACTTTGGGGACTTTGGTTGTGCTGAGCTCTCATCTGACCCAGCGACTGTATGCCTCAATGACAGATCAGAGTCAGAGTCCACACTCCTGAAATGCACCTTCCAGTTTTGTTTCCTCTGAGAAGGCTGAAATTTGCCTGAACAACCTGTTAGGGGAATTTGAACATTAGCTTGGCAAAATTCACTTCTGGTCTGAGCTAAAACAATATGTGGAATTGTGTCACAGGGACTAGAGAATTTTTCTCCCAGGAATGATGTTTTCTGAAGGCAAGTCTTCGGTTAGTTGCATGTGTCGTCAATCTGGTTCAAAAAACACACAGAAATTCTAGTCTTCTTTCTCATCCACTGTTTTTTTCTCTCCAGAGTTTTGCTCTCTTTAACTCAGAAGTTTTTCTGACTGTAAAGTTTTGGGTTTGTTCTTGCTTTGTTTTCCAAAGATAGCACAGAACTGTTTAGTTACTAGCTCACATCACTAGAAACAGCTTACACTGACTGAATGCAACTTCTCTGGGAAGGTATCATGGGACTGGTACAACAAAGAACCAGCAAGAATTGTTTAACGTTGCAGCTCAGGACACAGGCATCTGTAGATATCTGTGGTTTCTCATGAGACTTCTGTGACAAAAAAACAACCTCGAGAGCCACTGAGAAAAAGGCAGACAGAACTTTAATAGAACAGCACAGGGTTGCATTTGGTCAGTTAGAAAAGTGCTGCATGCAGCACTCGACTTTAAAGCACTTTGAAACTGAGGGACATGCTGATAGATAGCATTCCAGTTCCTCTGTAGAAAGATAATAGTGAAAAAAGAGCTAGGAACATTATCCTTGTGATTTTTATTTTGTGAAATACTTAGATCTTTCTTTACACCAAACAGTATATTTCTCACAGAAATGTTCCAGTGTTTTATTTTATACTTTGCTGAGCTGTTGTTTCTACATTAGTAGGTCCTTCAGGCTTTTAAATCTCTTCTCTTGGAGGGTGTGGGCGATAGAGGGAAAATAAAGGAGGGGATATAGTCTTTCCTGTAAAAAAAAAGTAAAGAAAATTATCTCTACTTCAAATATTACTGGTGAAGAAAGTTTAGATATTATCTATAAATCTTTTCTCTGTATGTAAAGAAAAATAGCATCTACTTGTACACTTCTTTGGGAAGAAAAATAATATCCTGTATAGACAATCTAAGATATCATTAAATGTGTGGAGATTCCATAATTTTGGCTTTTCTTAAAATTAGTTAATTTATGTGCAAAAGCACTTCCTCAAAAAAAGGACAAGCAACCAACCTTGCCATTGGTCTGCAGGTGAACATAATCAGTGTTAAAAACTGAGAGAAAAACAGAGGAGAAGTTACAGTTTTCAGGGAAGATTTAAATCTGGGATTGGTGTTAAGCAGACCCTTGTTATCCCTTCTTATCGCTCAGTATTTGATGAGGTTTTCCTGGTTTTGCTTTCAGCCCTGGAAACTATTTGTTACACCCAAAAATTCTTACCTATTAATTTCCTTTAACATTGAGGAATATTGCCAATAATTATCTGAAAGTTCAAAGAAGTAATAAATGAAAGTTCAAACAATTCCCCTGTAGCTTTTTTGATACCTATAAAAATCATGATTTGTCAAAGAAGCAGGATTTTTCATTTAGGAAGACTGACTGGTTCTTCCTGTTACACAGGGTTCATTTAGAAATCTTTCTACTTTAAATGATTATTTTAATCATTTTTAATCAGAATCAATGCTTCTGAAATTCACCAACATAATAATTCACAGATCAGCTACCTTCCCTCACTTTTCAACCTGGTTTTCTTTAAGTTAAAATACTGGCTCTAATTTTGTTACCTGTAAGCTATTGTGAAATTCACGGGTACATTTGAGGGTACATATTTCTGCTCTTGCTAAACTTTGAAAGTTAGAGGGTTTTTAGCTCTTTACTGTGTTTTGGTTTACACAAAAGCTACAATGGTGAATTCCTGTTTCGATGTAAAACTCCCATTTGATGNGTGAAGGGAAGAGACTTGGTAGCACTCTATAGGAAAAATTTTAAAATGTTTGATGAAACAAACATGAAAATATGAAAATAAAAGAAATATAGGAAATTCTTTCTTCCAAAGGAAATGCAAAGGCATAAGCCATTGCTCAATATCACAGAAAATGCTTTCTGGATATCTGAGAACAGAGTGAGAATCTTTCAGTCTGATTCGTTGTCTAGAAAACTATCAATGACTGCATTTTTGAGCCTGTATGTTTCTTTGATAATCAGTATAAGACTATAATAATGTCTTCTTGGGAAATAAGTGCTGTCTTTTCTCACAAATAAATGAAGCAATGAATTGAAAATATTGGGATGAAATCTTTAGATTTATACTTTTCTTGGAGTGTGCAGTACTGTACCTTGAAATTTATAGAATTAAGAGAATTTCTAGTTATAGAAGAAATATTTTTTAATTTTATGAGGATTTTATTCCCAATTGAAAACATATAAGGCAGGATTGTTTTTCATAAAAATGTAGTGTGAAAGCATCCCACCACTGAAGAAGACTAAGCAGCTTAATTGTCTGAGAATTCTATGAACAGTGATATAAAGGTGTTTTTTTAACAACTAATCTTAAATGATGAACAGTTAATCCAGCTGCAGCCTACAGTTGTGGGAAGCAGGAGTTTGATAATGCCATAAAAAGAAGAAAAGAAACATCAGGACACACCAATTAAATAATCTCCCTCAAATGCCTTCTTTAGCAGTTATTTAAAATACAGATAAATTTTTTTTTCTTGTATGACAAAACAATAGGTTTAGGAAAAAATCGGACAAATAACAATGGATATGTGAAATAAAAGCCAATGAAAAACAGTTGTCTTTTGGCCCTATTATGTAAAATATCTCCATATTCACTGGAGAGTGTAGGGAGCTAGGTGTGCTGTCTTAGCAAGTGTGTTTGGAGCACTGCCCAGCACTTACTGAGAATGGTGATCCATTGTTGTCCAGTTCCATCCAATGCAGGCATTCTCTAAGTTACTGGAATCCTGGTGGCCTCAGTTGGGAATTCTGTGTAGGAATTCTGGCTTTGAGTCACTGGAAGCACCACAAGCTCCTAAACAGAAATGAAACCCTCAGTGCCAAAGGGTTAGCTTTCTCGTCCACTGATCTGTTACTGGAGAAAGATAAAACCCCTCAGCCACTTTATTTCCTGTTTAATTTAATTTAATTCATTTTTTCCCCTGGTTACCCCACCATTCATGCTCCTCAGCTGCTGTTTTTGTGCTTTCTCAGCACAGTGGAGGTGAGGCTTATTCAGGTGAGTGATTCCATCTATTCTGCATCGCAGGGATATTTTCACATTATGCTAGATAGGCCATTACTGTTTCATTATAATGTGTCATTTTTTCCTTCATATATTCTGCATCATTAACTGAACCACTGCTCTTTGAAAGTCTTTGGAATAGGTCTTCTGTGAGGTTTAGATATACATTCTCTCAACAGTCTCCACCATGCTCTATTCGTTTAAAAATATTAATTCTCCTTTCCCTCATCCTAATGTATTTAATATGACTGGAAGCTGGAGCTGGAAGTTTAAGATGGCCTTTTATCTTTGCTTATCAGCACCTGACAAATCTGTGTAACTGCAGCAATACTTCTGGTGAATCATTTGCCACCTCATCATCTTGGCATAAGGTGTCACCCGTGGTGCTGCACACCCTGGCTCCACAGTGGCCTGGACACTGTCCCACTGAGGGCAGTCAGGTTGGAACGAAGTTCATTTCACTGCATCTATTTGGCACTACATTGGCCAGCTTAACAGAAATAAGATCAAACTAATACTTGCTTTTCTCTATCAAAGTCAGGAAATCTGATTCCAAAATAAATAAGGTCTATGTAGTGCTGTTCACATTTTACTACATTTTGAGTTTAACCCCCACAGTCCTCAGGGGTACTGCTCTGCTCAAAACTAAATGTATCCAGAAACGTTCTTGAACTTGGGTTCAAATCTTTGATCTTGCAATATATTCCTGTAGAGATAAATGGATTTTGATTGAGGTACAGAAATAGGAAGTTTATAAAGCCTCTATAAACAAAACCAAACTAAAATGGACACAGTTCATTACTGCAGACCCAACCACCATTTCTGTGTTTTATCCAAGCAAAGTCTCATTTTAAAAGCATAACAAGATGTTGTTGCTGGAACTCTAATCCGGGTATTTTGCCCTGGTCTGTAGTTTAATAACCTGATCACTAAATTTAAAGGATTATTCTGTTTGTGTGTTACTGGTGTCTTTGCACCACTTGTATATGGAATGAGGACAGGCACTTCTGTTCAGACTCTTTAGGTCAGTGGAACAAACCCCCTTTTCCCTGGGAACAGAGACACAGGTTTGAATTTCCCTGTGCTGATTAACAGACAAAAACAAGTGCCTCTCTGTATTGGTTCAGAATGGTAACAAGGTGCTGTGCTAATTGATGGATGTAGTCCTCTTTGTGTGATTTTCCATGCTCCTAGTGTGCTTTCAGAGGCTCAGGTTCTCTGCACTCTGTGGATTACTGTGAAGTTTAGAAGGGAGTGATATGTGTAAAATGTTGGTCTGAGAATTGCTGGAACATTGGAGAGAATAGCAATTTTAAAGTTTCTCTCTCCTGTATTTTAATAGGCGCAGGAAATACTATTTT
>WBNQ01004828.1:0-19848 GCA_013401375.1 Spizella passerina
AATAGCCCACAGATTCTGCTAAACTGGAGAAAGAGGAAATATAACAACAAAAAGATGACAAAAAATCACTCAGAGGGTTAGAAAAAAAAATGAACACATTTGGTGGAACTTTAAAGCACTTGTTTTATGAGTGAGCTGTACTTGGACTCTGTTCTGCTGCCAGATGTACAAGATAAGCCAATATGGTTGTACTATTCTCAGTTGTCATACCTGAACATTGCTGACTGATTTTACACAAAAGTACAGCATTACATAATTTGCTGTAGCATTTTTACAAGTTGACATCAGCTCAAACATTGTTATCTAATCTGATCACTTCATAAACTGCTATGTGAGATACTGAAATAGATAGGATAATTAAAATAACACACGTGTACCTACGATAAGTTGTCCCTCCAAAGTTTAATCCCCTTACATCTCATGATATATTTACTACATTTTTATCACTGGGAGCAGGGACTGACCCCCTCAGCTTCACCCTCCTGTCAGGGAACTGCAGAGTGAGGTCCCCCCAGCCTCCTTTCCTCCAGGCTGAATGCCCCCAAGTTGCTCCTCATCAGGTTTGTGCTATTTGCACACATCGTTGCTCTTTTTGGCCTGAACTTGTATTATTTGCATAGTTCCAAACAAAACCCATCTCAGGAAGGTGGAACATTTCCCTGTGAAGGAGGTAACAGAATTTGATGGAGAATTATCCTGGAGAATTATCCTTCCAAAACTGAGAGCTGCCCCGCTGGGGTCTCGCTGCCCTGAGAGAGGCTCAGCAGTGCTGGACAGACGCATCTGTGCTACATCAGGATGGAAGCTCAGCACCTGTAACACAGCTCAGAGGTGCTGCAAAGGCACCAGGGAACAGTTTGGGTTTGGTTTGTATCTGCTACAACCACGAGCTCTCACTCAGAGCAGGAGCACAGCGAGGTCAAACAAACAGAAGAGACACATGAGAATTTGGGGACACAGCTCATGGTTCTAAGATGCAGCCACAAGGAATGATTAGGATTAAAAATATTTAAGAGATTTGTATGGTACTAGATTTTGCTGAGGGGATGGTAGAAAAAGCAGCTTTTTTGAAGAGATGCTTTACAGAGCTGAACACACACCAAGCATTGCAAATGCTGCTGACCAGGAAGCTGCTCCCAGTGAGATCAGAACAGAGGTTTATTCTTCCTTTATCTGATTTGCCTTCCAAGTCTTCTTAGAGCAAAAAGCACCACCACACACACAAAAGTCTCATCTTTAAAACCTAGGGCCCTGCACTAAGCTGTCCTCTGGAAATAAAAAAAAAAAGAGGGAAGATTAAAAAAAAAAAANAAGGCAAACATTGGATATTGTCACACTTTCTCCATTGAGGGCATAAAGTTGAAATAAAGATATATCTGCCTGCTGTCCCCTGCCAGAAGAAAGGGGAGGGGAATAAAAACCACAAAACTCAAGTTGCATTAATTCGCATTTGAAAAATAATCTTTCTAGTACCTTAATTGGACTGAATGACTTGATACTAAACAGACCTTTTTTGTTCAGTCTATTGATGTCTGCATGGTGGAAAAAAAAAAGAATTCATAAATTACCTAAATACTTTCTTAAGGCTGTTTCTCAAACTTCCATTTTTGTCTAAACCTTGATAAATACCTCCAAACTCCTCTGAAATTGAAACAGCAAGAATTAAACTAAAACTTTCAGCAATAGTGCTAATCACTGAAGAAAAGCAGTAAAACAAATGAGGCTGTTTTGCCTCCTGAATGTGCCATTTCAATACAGCACATTTCTGCAGATGTTTGTTCAAAAAGCAGTTTTTCCTATGGACCTAAATACCCTCATTATAAAGTTTAAAAAAATAAATCCCTGCTTTAAAAAAAAAAAAAGAACAAAATCAAGGACATAATTTTTCAAAAATTATTGAATTGCTTTCCCCTCTGCTAAAAAGGGTTTAAGTGGAATAAATGCAGATTCTGGGTGAAAACAATGGCTTGTTTCTCAAGCTGTAGTGATTCCTAATCAGATTTAGAAATCTCTATGAAAACAAAAGAGGGAAGAAAGAAAAAAAGGGAAACAAGGAGGAGAATATGAATGAGACCGAGAGCAGGTATGAAGCAAAACTTCTTTTTCCCACAATTAAATAACAACAACATAAAACAAAACTAAACCATGTTCCCTGTAACTGAGGACAAGCCTAGCATCATTTGACAGTCAGTAAAGAGTAATTGTACAAGCTTTTGTTAATATGTTCCACCAGGATTTCTCTGAGCACTGGAAGCTGCTCATTGGTTTTGCATAATAAAGGCAACCTGAGATCAGACACAACAAAACTCCATTATTCCCACACGTATTTCAGTACAGAAGTCAGAAAGTGCTCTTTGGAATTACTGTCATGATCAGCATAGAAGGATTTACAGATGTAACAAAACCAAGAGAAAGCATCCCCAACCCCATCCTCCCTCATTTTCTTCCTAGAATAAACTTTCAAAGAAGGAATCATGAAGATCAGTGGGACAGAGCTCTGGTGGGAGCCAAGACCTTTGTCACATCAGTAAATTTAAATAATATATGTAATTATACATATCTATATCACGTATATAATTGCATTTATTAGATTTACTGAATTCTTAAAATCTGGTTGATTTGCACTAAATGAGAGAGAGACCAATAAGTGCTCCATGGAAATTTGCAGTTTCTCAAGGCCAAATTAAAATTTACTTATGCAGCAGATGGCCAAAGGGTCTTTTGATTTCAAGAGCTACCTGAGATGAGAAGTGCTCTAAACTTTTTCAAATCAGGCACAAAAAACCTTCCAATTACCTAATTTTACCACAACAGCCATAGCAAAATAACTGCTTCTCTCTTTATTTGTAGTTAGCCTAACAATACTTCAGGGATTGTTTCTTTCTTGGGTTTCTGTTCAGGGTTTTTTTGTGCTATACTAAAACAAAAACCACAAATTCTATCTTGAGCTATTTGTGGAGTGTCCAGCTGTCTGGGATATGAAACTCCCAGAGGAAGAGGGGAACCTCCAAACAGACCAAATTCTATAGATCTGACTCTTTTATCACTTGACCCTAAAAAGTAAGTGCTGATAAGAGAGGACATGTTCACATACTTATTTATGCTTTATTTAAAACATTTTTATCACTTCTTCAACATAGCACTTCAACATCCTGGGAAAAGCAGCAAATTGGATGGTTTTTATTATTATTTTTTAATATATACTTTGGGTCTGGATAATAAAGGGATATTTCTTATCATAGCAAAGAGAGAATTTCTTTCTTTAATCTCCTCCTGTTGGAACAAGGCAATGTCACCCTAAAGTGTCAGGTGGAATTTATTTCACTGAGCTAACAACACTCATTTCCTTACCCTGTTGTTCCTTTAAAGCTTTGAGAGTCTACACACAGATGTCTCTGGAATGTAGTTCATTTTGAGCACAAGGAGGGAAGAGGAGGAATAGACAATCTTATCTCACCAGAAAATCTTCATAGTAGCACATGTCCCTAAAGAAGAAAGGCTATATGCTTGTAATTTCATTCAATATTTCTTTTCATGCATTTGAATAATGGGCTTTACAGAATATCTTTTTGATACTAACTGATCTTTATAACTAATAAAACGCTCTTGCTGGGCTTTGGTACTTACATCTAGAATCCACAAAGTGTCTTTTACAGATATTATACTACAAATAATAATCCTAGCTAATTATACATAGTAAATAACCTCACCTTTCAAGCCTCCCCATGCATCTCTTTGCTAAATAATAATCACAGCTTTAATCTGTCTAAAAGCATGACATTAGAGTGGGGGGATCTCTCTGGTAAAGGATCCCAAACTATCCAGGAATATCCCTTTCATGAAAAGCATTGATTGAACCTTCCTGGCGTGGGCTCTTATGAGTTGGGATGTTGGTTCTCCCCTTTGCCAAGCCATGGGGCCACCACAGCCCAGCCCCAGCAGGGTGGGACCCCCCAGACCCCAAATCTGCTGCCAGGAGCCTGACATGGCACAGCTGAGCCTGGGCAAGGCAGCAGGAGCTGCACAAACTCAGACCCCAGAGCTCCTCTTTCTTAATTAGGACTTGAAACAATAGGTGGGGAAAATTCAGGACCAACAGCTATTATGTATTAGCTTTCATTTCTGTGCATTGATTGAGCTTATGTTGTTTTATGTGGGCGATGAAAGGGCAAATCAAAACCCATTTCTCTTTTTTGTCAATTCTCTTTCTCTTTTTCAACTATTTATCTTCATATTGTATTGCAGCAACAGATGGCACATTAAAAATGAATTCACTTTTTGGGAACTGTATACTGTGCAGCTTATTCTTACCATCTAAAATGACAATGTAATTAAATTTCTTTTGGGAAGGTACCTATAAAATACAGTAACATAATGCCCACTTAAGGAACAAGACACTTTACAATAGAAGCACCTGGGGAAGAACACAAGTCTTCCTGGCAGAGAAACTCTTGGCATGGATGTTTTCATATGAATTGCTGACCCAGTTTAAAAAGTGTGTATATATATGTATAAAGATATAGATATATCACTCAGCTTATTTCTCTCTCTGATTTTCGTAGAGGAGTAAGTTACAAGTGTTTTCTGCATCAATTTCTCCTGGCATGTTTACAAACAATTCACTGGATAACATTATTCTTTAAAAAATAGCTCTCAATAATAATAAATAACAAATAAATAACATCATTGCTCGCAAGCACTGTACAGGTCAGGTTACATGCAATGCCATCAATGTAAATTTAGCAAGCTACCTAGGAAAAATAACCTCCTAATCACGTGAAAAATTACATTTGCAGGCTCATAACATTTTAAACCCTACTCGGGGGTCCCATTTGAGGAGCAACAAGCCAGGATAACACACGGGTGAGAAACTTTCCCTGCCAGCATTAACAGGTTTGCCACAAACAGAAAACAATAGGTTAAATTCCTTCAAAGCACAGTGCCTAATTTGGGGACAATTAATCAGCTCAGATAGGAGAATCATAGGAATATCAGCTTTATAGACCCAGAATAAACAGCAGCATGAAATACGTTCCTTTCCTATGATCAACAGCACCTCACAATTACAGTGATAGTCCTTAGCAGGCTGCAGAAAAAAGGAAAGCAAGTGTGTAGGAGGAGGGACAGGTCACTCTGAAGCTGCCTTTTTATTAATCATCATTATAGGCAGGGAAAGAAGGAATATTAAGTTTCTGTTCCTATGAAATGTATTAGTCATTATTTTTTAAACTTGATTATCTGTTTTCCAATCCTGAAATCTCTTTTGGATTCTTGAGTGAAAAATAAAAAAACACCAAATATATTTAAAAAAAAAAAAAACAAACAAAAACTGTTCAACAGAGCAGTTGCCCACAAATCACAGAGAAACCAGCAATACATGATGTGATAGTGTCTGATAAGTAATTTCTACCCCAGGACAAAGTTTCAGTTACGCCACCTTTATTTTCTTTGGTTTTCTACTGCAGCCCCACTTTGCTACATTAGCCTCTCTTTGGGAAAAAAAAATCTGTCTGGGAGAATTTACCTTTTAATTGAAAAAAATGAAAAAAAAATCAAACATCACTGCATCTTCACTTTTTCTTTAGGTCAAGAACATCAAAACTAGACAGTACTTTTGGTATTTTCACCTACCTTAAAATATTCCATTTTATAGGACATAGCTATTAATCTCTGGGAAAAGGGAAGGGATGGCTTTCCCACCACTAAAGGGGTTAAAAAAATACAGAAAACCCTACAGATACACACGCTCCTTGCTCTTTAAAATATTGCAATATGAGTCTGGGGGATTTTTTTGAAGTGCTGTTGTTGGAAATTTCCTGTGCCTACATGAAGGATGGTATTTAAACTGCTGTAACTTGGCTGAGTCAAAAGCAATTTGCAGGAGGACACTGAAAGGCAAATATATACATACAAGGGACAGGTCTGCTTACATGTTAAATAAACCACACTTCCACACAGAACCTGACAGTTCCTTTCTCAAAATAAATACATTTGAAAGTAAATACATTGTTCTGTTGAGCCAGGCTGCATTTGGCATCTCTGCTTTCCCTCCTCCCACCCCACAAGGATATTTTCATCCCCCTGTTTGTCTGTCTCCCCTAATCAGGAGGCTGTTGTTGCACTGAGCAAGTCAGGGTATTTAGTGGAAATCAAGATGGATTTAGTTTGGAATTAAGTAGATCCCCATGACAGGAAATATTAAGAGATGATGGATGTCTGACAAATATTTAAATTAAAAAAAAAAAAAATCAACTTCCATTTCAGAAGGCAGTCTGCAAAGCTAGATTTATGGAACTGAACTTTAAACTTAAAGGAACATATTTTTCAAGGCCTTACGTATTAGCAACATTGCATTTAATTTAGAGATTAAACAAACACTAGTTTGAGGCAGTCCACCAGGGCTGAAATGCTTCATGGAGGCAGGCTCACAGTTTTGAGGCTATGAAATATGTCTCCTATTTTGACACTATTGTAATAGCATAGTTGCTCACTTTCCTTGTTTCCATGGGGTTTATGGTCCATAAAGTTTAATAACAATCTTAACAGCTGAACAGTGAGCACACATCTCTGGGAGGCTTGGTAAGAAAGAGGATCTGAATTTTATCCATGTAATTTTTAGTGGCAGCATATGTCCTTTCCTCACCACTGTCCACAAACACCCACATCATTAAAGAAGGCACCAAACAACACTGACTCACCTCAGAAACGAGGCCACACACCCTCATATCCTCCAGGAGCTGAGTGAACAGCGCCCAAAACACCAGCTCAGATTACAAAATTGCTGAATTTCAGAAAAATTAACGAAAAGGATTGATCAGTAGGTCCCATAGGAAAAATATCCAGGAGCACCCACAAAGAGCAGTGGCTTTCTTCCATCTGGGCTGGTACCAAAAAACCCCAAATGTCCTGGGTGCACATAGACCTTCTGCTCTAAGATGTGCAGAGCTCCCTCTTCACTCATCTTTCCCCACTCCCACAAGATGAGGCAGGAAGGCCTCAGCTCCTCACAGGCCCTTAGGCTGTGCCTTGACTAACTGCTTTCCATAAAAAGTGACTGAAAAGGGCCTTATTTTGGTGCACAGAGAGGAAGTGGCTCTCCCCAAAACAATATTCACAACCTGCAAGCATCTTTTCCAGAAAAGACATAGGCCCACCTCTGATTTATCCTCTGAGGTAGCCCAAAACAGAGGGAAAAGGGCTAAACAAACCACAGGAGACTTTTCACCAGAGGGCAAGTTCCCAAAACCACTGCAACCTACCCCAAACTCCATCTCACTC
Organism: Spizella passerina; assembly: GCA_013401375.1. Classification (NCBI taxonomy): domain Eukaryota; kingdom Metazoa; phylum Chordata; class Aves; order Passeriformes; family Passerellidae; genus Spizella; species Spizella passerina. Next base: position 7,279 of record WBNQ01004828.1, read on the forward strand.
CAGCCTCTGGCTTATCTTTGGAAACTCCTTTCTTTCCAGCTTCTTTCCAGCTACCACCAAAAAAAAAAGAAAAAAAAAAAAAAAACTATTAAAACCTATTAAAAAAGCAACCAGCTAGAAAAGCTGACAAACCTGAGAGCCCTAAAACTAATGTGGGATTCACCTGNACAACAGTTAGCCTGAGATCTCTTTTATACAGCCTGATCGAAAGTTTTAGGTGATACAAGCCACAGTGAAAGAAAAACACTTTCTCCCTTTGACTGACTGGAGTCCCAAATGTTGAAGAACTGTGTTGATTCAAGCCAAGCACAGATAAGGCCCTCTGTCTACTGATAATTCCACCTGTTCTACTATTTTAATGATTTTTAAGGGTTCTTTTGGAAAATAGAAGTAAAAAGGAACATTCAACTTTCAAACTTGGATTTACATAACAATTTGTAAGGAGGAACTCTATAGCAGTACAGAATATTAAATTATTTCCCCCTTTTTAAATAATTGAATAGATTTCAACTTGATTGTGTCTCTTTAACATTTCAGTAGATCTTTTTTTTTCAATGAATTTGACACATCAAGTAATATCAGAGTAAATCTACCTAAAATATTTACAATTACTTGCAAGATATTTTCATATGAACCAGTAAATTGAAACTTCCTCTCAAAGGAGAGACATAAAAAAGTCATTTTTATGGTGGTTATTGTAATTTTAATAGGCAATTTCATAGGTAAACAGAAGTGCTTGATCTCCATCCACTGCTGTATAACAGGCTGTGCTGCATATCTAATGGAATCACATGGATTTGTGTACAAAATGAACAAGAATTATAAATGGCTCCTTCTGTGATTTAAACTCTACATGTTTATGTACCTCAGCTACAGTGCCTGAGAAGAAAACACAGCACACATTTGTATCACACAAACAGGCAGCCCACCCCTCTGGGGAATAAAGCTTTAAGAAGAAAAGGCTCCAGTTTGGCACTGAAGCAGCTGCTCAGCAGAAGGAGCTGTGCTCACATTTTCGGAGTAGCCTCCATCCAAGCTGCTTCACTGAAATGTGTGCAAGCTCAAAAAGATCTGAAATTTGTGTGGGCAAATGACACTTTCATGGCTGGAGTAGATTAATGGAGTAATAGATTTAAAGGCTAGAAGGGATCATTATGATCATCTACTATGACCTTCTGTTTAACAGAATTTAGCCAAGGGATTCTTGCATCCAGCCCATGGCTCATAACTTCTGGTTGAGCTACAACCAATATCTTTTAGAAAGACATTCAATCTTGATTTAGAGACTTCAAGTGATGGAGAAGTCACTACATTCCCTGGCAAGTTGTTACAGTGCTTAATTGCACTGTTTCTTTTTTCTTTTTAATAATTTTAAAACTCCAATTTGTGCAGTTTCAGCCCAGCCATTTTATCTCCTCCTGCTACATTAGAAGCCCTTTTCTAGCAGAAGTTTTCTCCAAGTAAAGAATATCTTCATCTTTTCCTCACAAAGACAGTGCTGCTTTATTCTTCTGCTATGGGATAAAAGTTCCCACCATTCTCATAGGTCTTTTCTGAAATCTCCAAACTCTTTACATGTGAACACCAACACTAGTACTTGTCAAATAAAGTTTAATTTATAGGGGTAATAACAGCAATAATAATACTGCAAGGATAAACTTGGAGAAGAAAACAAGCATGCAAGCCATTTGGTCTTTCTCTTTCTTATACATGCTCATGAAAATATCCTTTAGAGAAAAGGAAGGAATAAAAAAATTATCCAAATATGCTGAGTTTAGCCAGGCTGGAAGACGTAAGGATAGTAAAACAGTTTAGCAGAGCACAGATCTTGGGGGTTTTTGCCAAGTTATGTTTGAAGCAAGAATTCATGAGGCACAGGTACCCCCACAGTCCTCTCCATCATTCACCTGGCCTGGGTCCCAGGCATGTTCAAGGAGGTTTTTAGGTGCTGTACCTGACCCAGGCATGCACAGGGGGCTAAAAGAGCAGGCTGCCAGCTCCAGAGCATCTGAAACTTTCTAACACTATGAGAATCCTCAGCTGCTTGTCAGGACAGCTTTATGGAAAGTGAGATGAGGTTCTGGCCCCAGTGTTTAACTACGCTTGGCCGTAACTCAATTTCTCACAAATAGCAATTTTGGCATGTTCTGGCTCTCTTGCACAACTGTGATACATGCAGTGGGAATAATAAATTATCATGCTATTACATGACAACAGAAACCTCAGTGTGTTTGGTTCCATGTGCAGGAGTGAAAACGTGGGCTGTGATTTCATTGCACTTTCATTAGGTTGGAATCTCATATATTTACATTGTTTAGTTATGAACTACTGATCATGTGAGACTGAGAATTCATGGGAAAAGTGATTGCCCTTATAAAGAATTTTCTGAATGAGGGTTTTTTTTGCTTTGAAGAGCCTGGATATTTGTTAGAATCCCTCTCCTACATTTCAGGCATACATTGCAATGACACAACAACGTGGGGTTTGGAGGAATGTCCACAAATTCTACTTCTGCTTTGGATGTGACTACACACTTCTGAAAAACACAGCAAATGTGCAATCCAAACACCAATGTCTTTTTATAATTCATTAAAATCTACTGTTGGATTCCACCAGTGTTGTTAAGAAGAACAGCAAAACAAGAGGCAATTCAAAACAACCTCTTACTTTACTTAGGGGGGAAAAAAGAAGCTATTTTCATTCTAAGAAGACAGTGGGTGGGAAAAGAGATTTCTGCTAGGGAAACAAGCAGTCACTTTCACTGAAAAGGAAATACTGAGTTGCTTTGTCCTAAGGTCTCAGTGGAGCAAAGCCTGATGGTTTAACCATGGCATATGGGTTGCAGCCCAAGAGAGCTAAAGAGAAAATTTGGAAGCTCGTGTCAAATTTTCTGCTCTCTATATAGCTTTGGCCTAGGCCTCAGCAGCAGTCTCCAGGGACAGAATGATGTACTGCAATATAACAAGCTGCCTGACATTTTGAAATGCCTTAACCCCCAGCTTTCCATCCACCTTTTAGCCCTTGCAGCAGCCTCCCTTCCCACACGGAGCTGCACAATGTACAGTGTGAGACTTCACTGCAAAGGAAAAAGTTGTCATGTCTTTGTCCTTGAGGGTTTTAATCAGCAGTGACTCCTGGCTTCGTTAATAACATTTTCAGTAATATAACAGGAAAGGCCAGTTATCGTGCAGAAGGGGGGAATGTGCATGTCTAATGTCCCTCACTCAGGCACAGGCCACGTCTCAGAAAAGTCTTGGGACTATTTTCGAGGTTTTTCCAAACCAGAATGCAGGATGGGGGGCACATAAAAGGGAAAGCAGCATTTTCCTGTAAATGCAGAAATTGCAACCTCCTAATAAAACACAAAGCCTCCTGAATCCCTAACAATGGAAGCTTCAGAAGCACAAATGTGGATGTTGAAGCCAAACCGGTGCACACAAGCAAGAAGAAATGTATTTCATGCTTCCAACAACTTTCAGATTTATAACTGGCAGCTGGAGGTCAAACCCTTAAAAACAGTGCAACAATTATATATCCAAACCAAAATCTTCCTTCCCCCCCTTGACATGGAAAAAGCGCAGACCCAAAAGCATTATTAACTTTAAAAACTCTGCATTCTGTTACAGGCTTGGACTCCAATGGCCCAGCTCACAGGCTTCCTTTCTTCTAAAAAGTCAAAACATTGAGGGGTTGAATGGAGCTCCTCTCATACATTATCTCCCTAATGACTTTGACCTATTAATAAGTGGAATCTATCAAGTATACTCTCTCCTACAGTATTTTGTCAATCGTTATACGCCTCAATGGGGCCACCATTAAAAATCTGCCAATTAATTCAGTATTTAGGACACTGTTACTATGAAATATGCTATGTATCATGCTATTTCTCATTATAAATATAGAAATGCTGTAAATTACAAGGTGAGATTAGTATTTTCTGCAATAAGAAGTGACGCCTTTTAATGATAATCATTATATATTTTGCCTTTTCTCTCCTTCAGCAGGGATCTTTTATAGCTGAACCATTCCAAGGAACAACAATCTGAATGCCACAATGGATATATCAAAATATTATTTTAACATCCTAATTCTTATTTCCTGCCATTCTGTATTAAATCCTATTTTGCAGCAGGGTCTAAATATGTACACTAATTATTTTTATTCTTCCAAGAAAGTTAACCAAATGGTTTTTCCCAAACTTTAAACAATGTCTTATTAAAAATAATATTTTTTTTTAAATTAGGCATCTTTTCATGTTTCCATACTACATCTGAATAAAATGCTTTTGCTGACCCAAAACAAAGCTCTTGCCCAAAAATGATTAATTGTGGCTTTCTGGTCAATCAAACACTAAATAAAATGAAGGATGAGCATCTAATGTGGGTGAAAGTCTCTAATGGCATTTATTAATTAATTTATTTAATTTTGATTTCTTTAAAAAAACAATGCTTGGAGTAAAAATATATTTTTTACTATCCCATGGATAAAAAAAGCCATAAAAGGTATTAGCATCAAGTTAGCATGATTGCAATGAATAATGTGAAAAGTGCATCTAATAGAGCTGTAGCTGTGGTTTCATTTATTCTAGATGAAAAATGACATTTATCAAACATTTGATCTGATGGACTATATATTTATGGAGAAACAAAAGAGAAGAGATTAACTGGCAAGAAAATCCATTTTGATTAGACTATTTAATGTTCTGTGTATGTGTTACAAATAACCCTCCTCCCAGGAGGATTCCTTTGAGCCAGATTTCTCCAGTTATTATTTTTATTTAGCACTGAGACCATATGACCTGGGAACAGAACCTTTCAAAACACTTGACAAAAATCAAAGGTATAAGAACTTTTATCTATACTCTTTCCTCTGCAAGGAAAATCTTATTGCTATATGGGATACGCTTGCTAAATTAAACTTCAATTGTTTTTCAACAGATTTTTTAATATTATCATTTTAAGATCTCCACTTGTACATTTCTCAATGATATTTCATTTGGAATTGCAACCATTTATCTAGTTGAAGCATCTGTGTGTTTAACATATGGACTGGAAACTTTCCACTACAATGACTGTGTTCTGCCAAAAAAGCCAGCAAAAGAAAATGTTCTGATGTAAATATCAGCAGATATCCAAGTTCTTCACAGCTTTTGAATCTTTAACCATCTAGGCAAAGGAGAGTTCATTACTGCAGTTTTGCTGAAAACAAAACTAAAAAAAGACAAAATAAAATAAAATAAAAAATAGAAAACCAGCAAAAAAAGGCCCTGTATATTGCAAATCCCCATTTTGGCAACCCAAAGAGGGAATATAAGCTTAAAGGCCTGAATTTAACAAACCTAATTATCAAGGCTTAATTAGTACCAAGGGTAAAGCTTCATGGAACACCTGCAGACTTAATTTATGTCCTGACAGAGAGGAACAAGTGTTAATGGGCTGTATTTATGTTAATACCTGAACCTTAGAGAGCCAGTGGGATAAAACAGACTATGCACTAGTTTTTTGTTTCAAGCTACAGAACAAACATAAAAGATTTTAATCTTAATATTAGTTTGCACATAAGTCCTTGGGGAAAGTATAGATCTATTTAAACTTTAAAATTGGAGATGCTGAACACTAAGGGGAAAAAAAGTATTAAAAAAAAAAAGAGGAAAAAAAAGTAAGTTAATTTAAAAAGTGGTGTTAGTGCAGAAAATATCAAACCAAAAAGGGTCTGTGGCCATTTTCCAAGCATTCTGTGAGCAGATACTGGGTTTTTTAAAACCTCTCACACCACACCACTGATGCTTTCTACAACATGAACATAGATTTTTTTCATGTTTTCGATGCACAATACAAATCTTTTCTGTATTCAGGGGGAAGGCAAAAAGTGCAGTGCTGAGGGTATTGCCCCTGCCTGCTGGTACTTGGCGGGCACCATCTGAGCTGGCTTTGGGCACATTTTGAGAACAGAGCCCTGTGGGGAATGGGGCCTCTGACAGTCCCCAGAGCTCTCAGAGCCCAGGCTGTAAATGGGCCATATGGTGCCACCAGTCCCAGCTCTCCCTGAGTGCCAGGAGAGTACAGAACATCCTAAATCCATGCTGTTCCTCTCCCTGCGTGCAGTGAACTACCTTGGAGCTGGGGCGTTCAGGTGGGAAAAAATAACCGGTGCTTTTCCCACTGAAGATGCAATTCTATTGTAGCAACACTGGTTCATCTTCACTTCTGGCCCTGCAAGCATCCTGGCTGGACTCAGGAAGATGATGCTCAGGTGGCATTTTCTGCCCTGCAGTGCTCCTTTTGGGCCCTGGCCACTCAGACCACTTTGGGAAGATCCTCCTGAGAGTGTGGCCATCCCCCAGGGAACACAGCTTGGCTCCATGCCCCACGCCTGGGGACACTGTGCCAGCAGGGCTGCCCAGCAGAAGGTCACTGAAAACTTCCCCTTTGTTCTCCTGTAACTAAAGGTTTGCCTCTGCCCAAAGGCCTAAAACTGTTTTCCTGTCTGTCGTTTCCTGTAAGGACACCAGGCCCAAGTCTCTACAGCTGCCTAAGGGAGAGGTAAGAGTATTTACAGAATGACCCACAGGAATTCAAGCTAATTTAAAGACATACATCTTGCTTGAGCAGGAATAGGTAAATTAGTGTCTCCTCCTCCCCATTTTATTCAGTGTAACAGCAAAAAATTCTTTACGATTTTGTTATCTTTTTTCCTTCTTATTTTGTAATCCTCCTTAAAATATTGACGCTATTGCTTCTTCCCTTCCTGCTTTTTTTCCTGGCAGTGCCCACCCCCTGCCACAGGCCCCTTTGCCACATTTCATGGGTGTACAAACCATCAGCACTTTCCATGGCTCCACTGAAAATGTCACTGAGGATGTTTGCACAGCTGTGGGAGCAGGGGAACATTGCAGGACCATGTTCTGGTGCTGTCAGCGGGGAAGTGCAGCAGACCCAGTGAAGCTGGGAGGGATTTGTGTTATCTTGTAGGAGACCCCATCACCCTGCATCCATCAGAGGATCCTTGTGTGAGGATAAGCTTCCTGAGGCTGCACAAGGTGCAGCTCAGAGCAAAACCCACCCAGAACAGACTGGGCTGGCTCGGTGTCATTGTGGAGGGGACTTCTGCTCGCTTTCAGTCCTTCTAAGGACAAAGTGGAGGAAGGCTTTTCCATCTCACCTGCAGCTTTCCAGTGACCCAAAGCATCACACCAAACCTCAAGAAGAGCAAAGTCAGCCTCCACCTACCCCCTGAGGACCACCTGCCCCAGAAATGCCTGAGAGCCCTTGCACTATCCTGGAGGAGCCATGGCCACTGGAGTGTTCTCCCAGCTGGGATCTCCAAGGCCATGAGCTCCTTGTACCTCCCAAGCCAACCACCTGGTGTCCTCAACACCCTAAACTCTTGCACCTCAGAGCGCTGCTGGAAACATTTGCCCCATTTCTGAGTTTGGAAACACTTTCTGAAACACAACACCAGCACCAGGAGTGAAACTCTGGTGTTGAGTCTTTGCTCTCTGTTTGCTATTCGCTCTCCCTGTGTGAAGAGGAAGAACAACACCTGCCTCTCAGGGCATTAGTTGTTTCCATAGAGGGGTGCAGTGAAAAGAAAAATATTAATGGTAGCAGCAAACTGCTCTCTCTCTCTAAGTATTATTCAAGCTTTACAAAGGGTTACCTATCAGACCAATCCACAACTGAATTTCTGTTCAAAAACTATGCATTTAAAATAATAATAGTATTTCTACAGCCCCCTTTTACTACTTCTATCAGTAGTAGATCTTCTTACATCTCTTTTAAGCCCATTTTTACCTCTGGCAAATTTATCAGACCTTGAAATGTGGTTTTCCAAACTGGGCACTGCACATTAGCACCGATCTAATATTTATGCTCATTGTGGAAAGAATTCAAGCAAAGCAAATTGATTTTTTTTTTTTTTGGTGAGCAGCAATGACACGGATGCAGAGCACACACGAGTTCTCACGTATGTACATGTGAGATATGTGAGATATGTGTGATCTGTGTGCAGATGTGTTCTGGTAAATCACCTCGGGCCCAGCGTTACGGGAAGAACCCGGCTGAAGCCGCGGCGTAGGATTGTGCAGCTCATGTGTGCTTTCGTTTTGGTCACGTAACCACGTTTCAGAACAATCTGCTCTCTCTGTGTTCTGTAAAACTAGCTGGAGATAGATGATAAACGGAAATAACCCATTAATCAGATTGTCAATGAACATTCTGAGAATTAAAATACAAATCCTGGACAAATTTAGTCATCGATTTCACAAAACACCTTTGGCATGGGAAGTCGGAGATCTTTTTGAGGTCTAAATGGTTGATTTCGTGAGTTTCTTAAAAGCAGAAACAACACTTGTCATACACAGTTTCAATCAGGCTTCTTGTTCTGTTTTCTAATTTCATTTCATCCCACTTTAACATGGCGTTCTCCACCTCCCTCAGATCTTCCCACAGAATCAGTCAGGCAGAAGAAACACTTGAGTAGCTTGTGCAAGCCTGATGGCTGAGCTGGTCACAGTGCTTGTCCTGGACACATTAACCAATTTTTCAGCAAAAAAAGAAGGACAATTTTCAGATTGTTGCGTTTAACATTAATCCAAACGATATTATAGAAAGTTGTCCTCAAAACCATGTATTATCTGCCACCAGCTATGGTGAAGCCAAATAAGAATAGGAAAAAGGAAACCAAAACAGCTCCTAGGATTTTATTTTCCACTTGGGAAATTTTCACATCAGTGAAATGAATAGCCGTTTTGCTTCAGTAGGTGCATTTCTTTTGGGGTCATCTTTTGCTCAGCAGGAGTGGACAAGGATGAAATGGGATTTATGGGGCTTTTAATTTTTATTCTTTAATGTTTCTATTTTCTTGTTCAAATATATTTTTATTTAATGTTTTGAAATATGGCTTCCCAGTTCAACCTCATTTTAGTTTCACAAAGTAAACGCAATTTATGTGTTGCAGTGAAAGAAAATACAAAAAGAAAGCATGAAAGTAGTAAAATTTTTCATATTTCAGACAGGAGCAAAATTTTTATCCAACCTGAAATATTTTCCATGCTTGCTTAAAAATCCATAAAATGAGCAATTGCTCATCAACTTAAGAGTTATATATGTGAAATCTCCTGCACACGAGTCAGAGCCAACGCACGACTGAGGATTTCTAACCATTTGTTAAATTTCCCACTCTCCAAGTGCCAAAGGATTGAAGGGTAAAAATGAACGGGGGAAGACAAGGTTCCAAGTCACTAAACTGTAGAGATGTCAGATCTTTTCTGCAGGGAGATTGTGCAGTTGCACTGTAGGGAGGAGAAACCTCCGTTGCCTTTACACCAACACAGGATGTTCAACTTGTAACAGAAATAAAACAACAAAGAGAAGTGCAGATAAAGAGAAGAATAAGCAGCTCTACAAACAGACCACAAACTTTTATCCTGGTACTGTTGAGCTACATGAAACTGTGCATCAGCTGCTGATGTCACTGTCAAATAGTCTGTTGGCTTGGTATGCACTTTAACAAACACGGATGGAAGTTATTTTATGAATTAGAAACTTTAGCTACTGAGATAAACACACAGACAGTGTCTTCCTGTGCACCCAGAACAGCTTAGTTAGACTGAAACTCTGACTAAACACATTCTGTCAGCACACAATAGTAGCTGAGTTTTTATGTCTTCAAATGCAAACTCTTATCAAACATCATAAATACTACGGGGCAAATTAGATCCTTGTTGTTCCATTTGTTTAACATTTGATAAAATCAGTGAAGTGATCAAACAGCAGGTTCCAGGAATCTTTTGGTTTGTTTGCAGTTTTTGTTAATGGAGAGTTTAAACCTCTCCATTATTTAATCTCTCTGCAATTACATAAATGTCATTTCAATTTTGCTACAATTTAATATAAAACAGGCAAGTACACAGTATTGCAGTGAGCCATGTTCTACAGGTACCATCCAGCAGTGATAGGCAAGGTCACAAAGTTAGACTTACACTTCCAAAACACTACCCAGCTCTTAAATAACTCTCACATCACCCCCTGCACCATTTGCTGTTCACAGACAAGGAAAGCAAGGCACAGAAATGGACCAGAACTGCTGTGTAGGGATGCAGTAACCTGGAAAGATCGAAAGGTTGGAAGTTCCTGATTTCTCCACCTGACCACTGCCTTTTTCTGCTGTGTTTGCCCTTGGTCCAATTGCTTATCATGAGGGACTCACTGATAAACTGCTCCTGCACTCCTAAATTTAGCAATTATGTTAAAAACTGCCATTTCAGAGTGGAGGTAAAATTCCACCAGGGACAAAATTATAAATCTCTAGACTTCATAACATCTTTACTCTTGTGACTTCCACACTTCCCCATGGAGAAAATGTAGAGGGGCTGAAGCAGGGTAAGGGTGTTAGACTGAAGGTTTCAAACAGTGAAAAGCACCTTTCCTCTTCCCCTGGAGTCTGCAACACCTGGATTTTGGCTTGGAATTCTTTTTCTGAAATGCTGACTTAAATATTGAATTCACTCCATTTATCCCAAACCTTGTCAAAGGATTTTCTGTTAGAAAATGAGAATTACTATTTTATAATTAATAAACATTTAATATATCTTTGTTACACCATTAAAATACTCTGCAAATAAATAAAATTTCTTTTTTTTCTTAGCACTTTCCCCATTCCTGATCTGTACTTGTTCATGGCATACAGCAAAAGTCTTTCACTGGTACTAACAAACTTCACTGACATGCAATTTATACACCTGTAACAAGCAACAGAAGTAAATTTTTGTGGCTTTATTTACTATATTTCCAAAAGTGTCATTTTTTGAGTGTTAATATGTAAATTCAGGACAAATTTAAAATTAATTTTGTAAATTATGAGTATTTTGGAAACAAAATAAAAAAAAAAGAAGAAGTGAAAACTGAAAGAGCAAAAGATAACAAGACTGACTGTCTTTTAAAATTTCTACTGTGTCCACATGTCAGTGCAGCTTTGCCAGCTTCCCACGGTAAGCAAGCAAAAGCCAAAAATCAGGAGCAAACACCCCCTCCCAGCTCCAGGCTCCATCCATGAACTTCCTGCCTCTGTGAGTTTATGTCAATAATTCTGATTTAGTTAAGATCTTGAGATTTAATAATATTTTCAAATGCAGGATTTTTACAATAATTATGTCACTAGAAATATCCTTTTATTTTTTAGATTTTTTAAGCTTTTTGCCCCTCAAAGTATACACATACTGTCCTAAATTATGCAGTCTTAATCTAGAAAGTGCTTACTAGTTTACCCAAAATCAGGGGTTTTATATAGCAAGAAATAATGGTCAGTAGCAAAAGAAGGGGTCAAACTTTGATGAAAATCTGACATGTGGATGCCCTCCCTGTGCACACTGAGATTGCAGCTGATTGCAGCAACAGATGCACTGAACCTGCTTGGCACCCTCTCTGATGTTACCAAGATTGCAATTATCATATTTCCTTTCTGCTCCTTGAAAAAATTAACACCCCATGCATCCCAGCTGCTCCCAAACACTCAACCCCAGAAAACAAAAATTTATACCAAGGAAGAGGACAGAAGGAATTTTTTTAACTCCTATATGACTGGGCATTAGGGTAGGAAATTACCGCTCCCAACAAATCAACAGCCTGCTAAACACCACTTACACATCAGCACATTCCAGACTGTTTTCCTTTTATCTTCTTCATCTAACATGATCTAAAAACCAAGGAAAAACATTTTATTTTCACTGCTTTGGCAGCAAAATGGAGCAGGAGCGTTACTGGTCTCATCAGCTTTTAGTTCCCCTTGCACATGAAAGTTATATTTCTCAGTGTCAGTGTCCTTAGAAGAAGAGTGAGCACAGCATCGGGATCATTAGTCATCTTTCATGCTCTGGAGGTCCTTCTCGACCAATTTAGTAAAGAACAATGCTGTGCAAAAGAGACAGGGTGGCTGCTAATGACAGGCAACAGTTCAATATTTTATGCCACCTTAAAAAAGTTTCAGTAACTGAAGGTGTTCTCACATTAATTCTTTGCATCAATTATTGACAGAGAATTTAATTTAAAGGCAACTAGTCAGTAACCTAGGGGTACTGTTTTAAATAATTTATAATTGCTGCATGGGTGTAATCATATTGCTATTGATTAAGATCCAGTCACTTCTACCAGTCCAGCATGTCTCATGCTAATTAATTTTAGTGATATCACCTTTTTAACTCTGTATTCCCTGGTAACAGGAACTCATTATTAAAAAATAATTTAATCAGGAGCAATCTTTTAAAGTTTATTTGATTAGTACTTGCTGGGCCATTGAAAAAGAGTATTTAAATGCAAGTAAAATTACAAACTGAAGAAGGATAAAGACAGACTGATAATTTCAAGAGAAAAGTAAGAATGCTTAAAAAAAACCCTAAGATTTTAATTAGATATGGGAAAGAAGATTAAGAGAGAGTTATCATCATTGCCCCTTGATCACAAAGTTGTTACATGCATTAACTCCCATTTAAATCAATAGGAATTTTGAAGATCAGGGCCTTTCCAGTGAATTGCAACTCTCAGTGTGGCCGACCCAGGCCCTCCCAACAGCCCA
>WBNQ01004829.1:0-11834 GCA_013401375.1 Spizella passerina
TGGGCAGTGTAGGAGCACAGCTGCCTTGGGGTGTCTCATGTGAGCTCTTGTGGCACAGCAACCCTGGCAAACTCTCATCTGGAGCAGAAGTGACAAATAAACAGCTGTTGGCACTGTGAATTTAGCACCAGGGGCCAAGCTCTGCCCAGCCAGGGGGAAAGTTTTCTGCTCCCTCAGAGCAGAGAAAAACTGAGTCAGAAATTCAAGCTGCTCTGAGCACAGGGAGCCACCAGATCTGCTGGGGTCTGAGAAATCTGCTGGGGGAGCTCCCAGTGGCCACAGGAATTTTTAGGGTCCAAGATTACTCCTGGGAATACACAGACACACATATAGATGTATGAAATCTGGGGCTGTGCCAGCTGCAGGTGAGTGAGGCCTTTGTTTGGGGCTGGAGGAAAGATTTCTTTCTTGGTATCAAAGCAAAAATGATCTAACAAGTGACTTAACAAGAACGATAGAAGGATTTAAGCACAGAGGGGTTTGAGTGCACGCAGGACAGCTGTCAAGTTTAGAGAGGGGATTAGCAGTTCATTTGAGAGATACATTAGGAAAGGGCTTACTCTGGGGGGCTGAGAGCTCCCCCGAGGCTGGCGAGGATTTACTGCCTGCAAGTGTTGATGTATTGTGCACGTTGCGAAGCTTGCCATCCCAGCAGCTTTGATATGTTCCAGCTTTTCTTCAAAACCCCTGTGGATTTTAAAGTGGCTTTCATTTAATGTGGGAGATGTTGACAAGCTCCCCCAGGAGGCTGGCAAGTTCTCGGAAGGGTCTTTTAAAAATATTAGCTTCACCACCACTTCTAGAAGAATTTTCTCCCCTCTCTGGAATATCAGGGAGTGGTTTGTTTCTGACAGCACTGAAAATACACGAAGTGTGTGCTGACACAGGGGAGATATGCCCTGTGCTGCTTGGACTCCCAGCCTGGTGTTCAGCAATCCTGTCTGAAGCTTCTGGCTTAGCAGATGATGCTTGTGTTTGGAAAGCTGAGGTTTATAGCACAGAGCAATCCTGTGCACAAGATTGGAAGCAGCTGGTGGGACTGACATGGGCGAGTTGGGTTTCAGAGGAGGATACAAACACAAGTGAGGGAAGCAGAGCTTCAGCCTGGGGCCTGCTCAGAGGCCTCAGTGCCGATGTTCGATGTAATGCCTCAGGCTTAGCTTTTATATTTTTCAGTTTCTGAACTGCTTTAGTGTGTGGGTCTGGGTTTCATAATAGGGGATGGTGAGCTCTGCACAGAGCCAGGAGACAAAACAATTCCTGCTCCAGCTGGGGACTCAAAGGGAGCCAATCCAGATCTCAGGCCCAAGAGCACAAACAACGTGGGCTGAAGAGAGAAATGAAGAAGGATGGGACTTCAAAACCAAAAGCTGTAATTAGACAATTACCTCAAATATGCTAATAGGAAAAAACATAAAAGTGTGAGACCCCATGATGGCTTGTCCATTTTGTGGCCATTTTAAGCTGTCCTGCCCAAGGTAGATGCATTGAGGCCTCCTAATAATTTCCTGCTTTATTCTATATCTCTGCCCAGTCTCTGTTCTAGGTCAGCCTCCACAAGGCATCAGATGTTCCTGTGGGAGAAGAGCTTCTCTGGTGTTTCCCTCCTCAGAAGGAAGGGCTGCACAGGGAGGAGGCCTCTGCTCCCTGTCAGGGCTGTGAGGAGGGTGGGGGATCCCAGGCTCGGTGTCTCCCAAACTCCAGGGAAAGCAGGGCCTGAGCTGGCATGACAGTGTTGGTAAGAGGGATAAAGAAATCATCCCAGCCCATTTTTACTGGCAAAAAACTCTGTGATGGAGGATTAGGGATGTAAAAGCCAGCCACAAAACATGGCTGTGGTTTTGGGAGCCCTTCTTTGGAGGTGTGCTTTTGCTTTTGTTGTGTGGAAACAGCTGATCCTTCAAGGGGGTGGCAATGTGGCTGCAAAGGAGGCAGTGGTGATTTCACCTTCTCTGGTCTGTGCTGAGCCCAGGGGCTATTTCAGCATAACCAAACACACCAGGTGTTTCTCTAACAGGGCACCAAACTCCCTCGGGGTGTAGAGCACAACCTTCACTGCACTGGGAGCAGGAGTGACTGCCCAGATCCCTCATTTTAGAGTTACATGACACTCCTCAGGTAACTGCAGCAAATGTTTGCCCAGGCCAACACAGCTGCTGGGGAATATGATGCATTTTTAGCTGTGTCTCAGTTTGATTTCACATTTAAAGTGCTGAACAGCACACAGCATTAGCCAGCTCTGGAAGAACTGCTGCTCCACCTGGAAAGAGCTGAGGCCAGAAAATAAAAGGTGCTTCCAAGAATACATCATTGCCATCAAGTAAGCAATGTGCTCATCACAGCAGAAAGTTATATGGGCAACCTAAACATGGCTGTGCTTGAATTTCCAGCAAAATGCTGTCATTTCCCCTGGTTTGCTTTCTCTCTAGCAATGGCACCTTGAGCCAAGATCAAGGGAAGCTGAGCATTCAGCAGAGCCCAGAGTGCCCAGCCCAGCATCACCCTGCTGTGGCTGCAGCAGAAGGGGAGCTCAGGGGTGTGTGGGGACAGCTGAGCCTCCCCAGGGCTGACAGCAAAGAGCATGAGAGGATTTCATGCAGAGAGACAGTGCAGAAAGAAGAGAAACTTCCCTCTGCCCCCAGAAAAGTTTGTCAGCTGAAGGAGACAAAGTGCTTCCTGGTCTTTTAAAATCAGCACTGCTGAAAGTGTTGGAAATAGAAGCTGTAAAAAAATAAGGAAAAAAATCCATCTCAAGACTATTTTTACAATCAAAAATGTATCTAATCTAATTATGGTGGCTGATAAACAGGAGATACTATCAGCTCTTCCATCATCTCTTGCAAATGCATGGAATTTAAAGGAGAATGCAAAGGTCATAGACAACCAGCCAGGGTTTTGAGTTGCCCATCCAAACTAGAGCAGAACACAAATAAAGCCAAGAGCCAAATGATTATCAGCAGCACCATATTTGTCCTGAGGATATGCTGACTTATGGAGAGGGGTGTCAAAGTGGCATAGAAATTCATATATACTGTTTGTGAGAAAATCAAATGGTTTTTATGAAGACCAAAAGGTAGGTTTGGTTTCTTATTTTGTTGAAGAACAGTTTGTGTTTATGCATTTTATTAATATGTCAGGGAAATGTAATAATAAATGCTATAAGCACTTCAATTCCTAAATGTCAAATGTGATTTCCCTTTACAGCAAATCCATGTTGAGATGGAGAACCAGGTACTTTTGGAAAGAGCCTGAAATGGCACAGGAGGTGTGTTAATTTTACAACTTTGTACGAATTAAATCAAGTCTATATTACTGAAATTTATTATTGCTGGCTATTTCTGGATATCCCTGGATATATCCAAGGTCAGGCTGCATGAGGCTCTGAGCAACCTGGTCTAGTGCAGGGTGTCCCTGCCTGTGACAGGAGGGCTGGAACAAGGTGTGAAATCCCTTCCCACCCAACCCATTCTGTGATGCTGTGACCTCAAACTCACATTTTTGGGGAGCAGGAGCTCTGATCTGACAGCAGGGCTGGAACAAGGTTTAAAATCCCTTCCCACCCAACCCATTCTGTGATGCTGTGACTTCAAACTCACATTTTTGGGGAGCAGGAGCTCTGATCTGATCTGATGTGAGCTGCTGACCCACCCTGTGACCTGGCTGTGCATTTGGGGGTGCTGGGGTTAAACCCCAGCCTGCTGCACTCCTCTGCAGCCAGCAGTTCATCTTTGGAGCTCACTGTCCTGCCAGGTTGTTATCTGTGCCTCTGTCAGAGTCTGCCCCAGCAGCTGTGTCGGGTTTGTGCCTCTTGGGGATATTTTGGAGGTTTCACACATTGAATTTTGGAGTGTCAGTGGGCTTCACCTGCAGGTAATGTTGTTTCACACTTTCCTTTAACTCCAGGGTAATAATAAATGAAACCCCAGCCCAGCAAACATGAAGGATGTGCTTATTGTGGCAGGCCTTGCCACAGCACCTGCAGTTTTTCTCAAAGCTGGCAGTTTTATAAGATTTCAGGAACCACAGAGCTCTTAAGGCACAGTGCAGATTAAACTCCTGTTTAATATCAGAGATGAAAATCCTCCTTACTAAAAGGGGCTGTCCAAGAGTTTGTGTTCTGGTTTCATCTCCTGCTGCCCCTGCTTTCTTGTCTCTTGGAAGTGGAAAGACAAGTCAATGCATTTGGGAAAAATCAGAGGTTTTCTGTTTTGGACAAGTCTCTGCATTCATTTAAAAGAGTATTTCAAATAAAGTTTTGGCTAGACACTCTACATTCCTTTATGTATTCCTCCTCTCCAAAAAAAATCACTGCTCCAGGATATCCTTGAGAGAGCTCAGTGCTTGCATGAAGATTTATTGCTTTTAGTTTCTGAATCAGTTCTGAACTGAAAATGCTAGTGCATATTTCTAATAGCAACAAGAATTCCAGCAGAATTTCTGAGGTCTGGCTGGCTGATTAAATCCAGCAAAGTCTCCTGCTAAGCTCCTTGGCAGAGCCAGCCAAATTCAAGGACTTTTAGACAATCAAAAATTCAGTTCTGAAGATTTTTTTATTGTGTGAAATTCTACCAAGCAGAAGAGATATATATGTATTAGTTGCAATGATCCATATAAATGTCATGCACACATGCAAGACAGGAGATAAGTTCCCCATATTTTAATTTCACATGGTGAGGATAATAGCATTTCTTCTGACAACTCAATTCAATTAGTAAAAAATTCCTAGTGAAAAACAGTCATTGCATTTTCTGTCAAGCTGATAAACACAATTTAGCTGAAAGAGAAAAGCAATCCAAAAAATCAGGCTTGCACTTGGAAATTGCTTGTGCAAATTTACACTCATTTTCTGACTTGTTCTTTGGTAAAGGAGTAAGCAGATGGTTCTGCATTGTCCTGCCTGCTTGGTGGTGCTGGTTATTGATCTGAAATTAAAATTGTCTCTTTTGGGAAGAACAGTGATATCCAGGAAAATAAACAACTGAAGAATACAGAAGTCATTAAAATACTGAGAAATAATTTTTAATCAGTCTAAATGTTTTACATTTCTGATACATTCTGGGCTCTGCTGTCTTCTCAGAAGTCACAGCCTGGGTACCCCTGGACACCACTGAGTTTGGGTGTTCCCAGTGTGTGCCAGTGGATTCTAGCTTTGGCATTTCACATCCTCAAGGAGCCTGTGTCAAGTTTCTAAATTCTTGCACTCCTGTTTTCTCACAAATCCCATTCGGAGTCTGACCTGAGAGCATGACTTCATTTGTGTTTTCAGCAAGAACTATTTTTCTCAAACCTTTGGGTGCTTTAGAATCACTCTTTTTTTTTTTCCTGTAGGGATAACCCACTAATTATACATGAAAATTGTACCTCAAAAGATCCATCTTAATAATATAATTGTAGTAGCAAAGCAACTGGTGTGATTATGTGCATCATTGCACTTTTCAGCCATTAACCAGCTTTTCTTGGTTAATGAAGTTAGTAAAACCTAGAATGTGGTTTGCTGGAATACATCCAGTGCAATCTCATTATCACCTACAAGCCTCTATAATTGGGGTGATAATGTGCAAAACATTATATGGCTGATAGAGGCAATGGGATTAAAAGAGGCCCAAGTTCTGCTCTCAGGCACATGTGACAGAGCTTGGGGTTTTGGTGTGGGGTTGTGGAAGTTCTGTAGTCCCACGTGGAGTTTTGGGGGTGATGTTTTGGGCAGGAGGAGACAACTTGGAGGGAATCCAGCAGCAAAAACTAAAGAGAGCTGTGGCCTCTCAGGAAAGGGAGGAGGAATTGGTGCTGTCAAGTCAGGAGGAGACTTTAGTGAGGCATGAAAATGGTCTTAAATGCCTTCAAAAGAGGGAATAATCATTCTCTGTGATCCTGCTGGATAGGACACAGAGGAGTGTGTTACAGCACAGGGGATGTTGGATATTAGGGAAAGGCAGGATGGATAAGTGAGGGCTGATTGGATTTGGGGAAATGCAGGATGGATAACAGAGCTGGTTGGATATTAAGGAAATGCAGGATGGATAACAGAATTGTTTGATTGGATATCAGGGAAATGCAGGGTGGATAACTGAGAACTAGTTGATTGGATATTAGAGAAATGCAGGGTGGGTAACTGAGAACTGGTTGGCTGGATATTAGGGAAAGGCAGGATGGATAAGTGAGGGCTGATTGGATTTGGGGAAATGCAGGATGGATAATTGAGAACTGGTTGGATTTAGGGAAATGTAGAATGGGTAACTGAGGACTGGTTGGTTGGATATTAGGAAAATTCAGGATGCATAACTGAGGGCTGGTTGGATTTAGGGAAATGCAGGATGGATAATTGAGAACTGGTTGGCTGGATATTAGGGAAATTCAGGATAGATAACTGAGAATGGGTTGGATTTAGGGAAATGCAGGATGGATAACTGAGGACTGGTTGGTTTTAGGGAAATGCAGGGTGGATAACTGAGAACTGTTTGATTGAATATTAAGGAAATGCAGGATGGNTGCAGGATGGATAACTGAGAGCTGGTTGGATTTAGGGAAATGCAGGATGGATAACTGAGGGCTGGTTGGAACTGCTTGCTCCAGGATGTGTCAGAGGATTCCCTGCTGCTGCTGGGCACTAGGAGGGGAGTGAGGAGGTGGATTTTGTGCTGGCCTCTGGCCTCAGGCAGTGAGGAAGGAGCACCAATGTCCCTACAATGGTATTTATGGATTTTATATTTTATCTCTGGCAGAGAGCTGAGAGATCTCCTTGGTGCTTGCACAAACAGAGCAGCTCTGCCAGGAGGATCTGTGATCAGAATTATGCTCCAAGCTGTTACACACTCAGAATTGCTGTCAGGACTGCTGGTGGAAGGGAGAGAAGGCTCTGAATGTGAAAAAAGGGAAGCATTGCTGTTTGCTCCCTTGGATAACACAGGTCACAAGGCTGGTTCTGTTTGTACTTGTTTGAATTTCACCATGTCTTTTCAGGAAAAAAACATCCAAATGTTATTAAAAACCCTGTAATGAAGAGTCATCCTGTCTGCTTCAGCTCTGGCTTTGGTTATAAATTCACTATTTACACTGGTAAACATGTGCCTCATGTTTCCAGTCAGGACTTGCCTGCTTGCAGTGTCAAGGTTTCCTGTGCTAATTGAGGATCCTGATCTCAACATTTAATTCTCCTTGTGAACACTCAGATTCTTTAACCAAGTCATTCCTTAAACTCCTCTCTTCACAAGCTAAATAGATGAAGCTCCAGCAGCTGTAAATGCTGTTTTTCCATCCTTCACATTCCTTTCTGAACTCTCTTCAACTTGTCAGCTTCCTTTATGAATTGTGGCCTCTAAGTTTAACATGGCCCTCCAGTGGGAATTGCACCAGTAATGCCAGGAGCACAGGAAGATTTGCATCCTTTGCCACAGTACAACCCTCAGACATTGTGTGCAGCTGAAGAGGAGCACAAAAATAGGCTCAGACCAAGGTTCCTCCAGCTCAGCATTTTGTTTGTAGAAGTGGGTGGATTCTGAAGGGTGACATTTCCCTGCACAGCCTCCTTTTATCTTTTAAAAATAGAGATAAAATCTGGAATTCCATGCAAAGCCTTTGGAATTCTTTGGTGTCCGAATGGCCTGGTAGTCCTGCAGCTTCCCAGCAGTGGTGCCATGGGCTGCCCCAGGAGTTAAACTGCAAACCAGAAGATTTGTGTCTGTGCTATCAGTCTGGGAAAGGATATTTTTAAATCCCAGCAGGGCCCTGGGGAGGCAGGGCAGACAGAAGGACAGCGTGGGGATGGTGCTCAGCAGCAGACAGGCTCACCCTGATGGCTGTGCCAGCCCTGGCAGCCCAAAAAGGAGAGGGAGCAAACCCTGGGCTCTGCCAGAGCTCTGAGATCCAGCAGATCCAGGGCAGGAGCTCTGGGGAGCCCTGCCTTGTCACTATAGGGCATGAAATAACACGATATGGACATGCTGCTCTTGCAAGGTAAAAAGAGAATTTTTAATTTCTGACTCCAGCATTTAAAGATTTCCAAAAGTGACAGTGAATTGGAGGGTGACAGTGCCACCTCTTCAATGACACTGGACAAACCAACAGTCTATCAAATTTGTCCTCTTCTATAAAGGAATGCAAACCAATCACTTATTTACATAAAATATGTAAGAAAGTGTGACAGTGTTCACAGGGGTCCCAGAAAGAGGGAAGAGATGAGGATTTGACTCCATGTTTCAGAAGGATGTTTTATTATTTTATGATATATATTATATTAAAACTATACTAAAAGAATTGAAGAAAGGATTTCATCAGAAGGCTAGCAAGCAATAGAAAAGGAATGGAATGATACCAAAATCTTGCGACCCTCAGAGAGTCCAAGCCAGCTGACTGTGATTGGCCATTAATAAAAAACAACCACATGAGACCAATCACAGATGCACCTGTTGCATTCCACAGCAGCAGATAACCATTGTTTACATTTTGTTCCTGAGGCCTTTCAGCTTCTCAGGAGGAAAAATCCTAAGGAAATGATTTTCCATAAAAGATGTCTCCAACAAGAAAGTTCGTTACAAGAATATGAACATCAGAAGGCTTAGAAAAACTTAAAAAATCAAACCAACACTGCCTCCCTGTCTGTAAGCTCAGCTCAGGAACCACCAGGACCCCAAACCTGTCTGAGCATCTCTGAACACAGCCCTGCCTCCTCTGTGTTCCCTATGGAGCTGGGAATTCCATCCTGCCCCCTGAGTGCCTGGGGCTCCCCTGCCCCTGCCCAGCCAGGTCCTTGGCATTCAGCAATCCTGTCCCTGAGTTATCCCCCTGCTCTGCTGTGTCAGCTGCTGCTGTATTAGGAGAGGATTCCATGCTTTCTTCCAGGACAGAAGGCTGCTGTTGGGCAGGATGGCAGGAGGAGGGGAGCACTGCAGCCACGTTTGCTGCAGGTGCTGCTCAGAGATCCAAAGGACCACTGTGATCCAGCTATTCCATGCAGGCTTTCAAAGCCAACGCTGCAGGGCTTGCTCCAGTTTTAGCTTTTACATTTTACAAGCATTGCTGTGACATTCATCCCTCTAATTCCTGAACTTGCTGCATCCTCCTGTGAGAAAGGGCATTTTTGTCTCGTTATTGTGGTGGGGCACTCCTGAGGTAGAACATGGCTATAGAATTTGTTCATAATCACCTGCTAGGGCTGTGAAAGAGCCAAGAATAGGCTTGTTTCCCCATAGTGGGCCTTAATCACCAAAAAAAAAAAAAAAATCCTTCCACTCCAGTGAAGCAGGTCACATCAGGGAGCTGTGTGCATTAGTCCTGCAGCTCATAGACCTCCCTCATTAAAGAGTCACATGCTGCAGCCTGAGTGCCAGGCCAACCTTCCAGCCGGGTGTTTTCAGGCTGGGAAGGCAAATGCTGGCATGGAAAAACTCAGCTTTCATCAGGCACTGTCTGAAATCAGCTAATCTCATTGGAGAGCACACAGGGACTGCAAACAGGGGCTTGGTGCTGGGGGACACAGCTGAGACTGTCCTGGCTCTGCTGGATCCAGCTGCAGCCCCCACTGGATGGGAAAGGATTTTAGCAAAGCCAAGAGAGAGCTGAAACTGCCGAGCACAGATCCTGACAGCAAGCAAATAAATAACAGTGCCCTTTGGGGACAGCAAATGAATCAAATACCTGTGAGCTTTGGTGTCCTCAGGGAGCTCTGTGGTCCCCAGGTTGCTTTTGTCAGGTGTCTCTGCCAGGGCTGAGGGGGGCTCTGATAAGTGATGAGCTGCTCTGGAAATATTTCTTCTCACATTACTAAACCCCTTTCATTAGCAAGAGGACAATTTGTGCTTTCCCTCTCTGCTGACCTTTGCTGGCATATCTTCCCCGTGTGCCTCACGTTCTTCTGACTCCCTTTTCCTGGGCAGCTCTGGGGACCTGCCTTTCCACTGCTTTGGGGATTGTGCCCACATTTGTGTCTGGTTTTGTGTGTGCACTTGCTCAGGTGTTTCCTCTGGGTTTGCCAGAGCAGTGGGCACTCTCAGCAGGATGCTCCCCTGCCCTGGAGCCAGCAGTGATGTCCCCTGTGCTCTGCAGGGAGCTCTGAGCTGTCCCCACCTGCTCAGGAGGCCTTGGCAGCCCTGGGGCTCACCTGGGGGCTCAGGGCACGTTGTGGAGGGCCAGAATCATCTCAGGTTTCATGTCTTCCATCCACTACCTGGCAGCAATAGCTGGGATGGTGCCAGTCCTACAGAGGCTCCACTACAGTGAGGGATGTTTCCTAAACATTTTCCATTCATTGTGGAGGGATAGAATGTAAGAAAACACAGGTAGTGCAGAAGGCAGTCTCACACCTGAGGAGTTGCAGCTGTGCCAATCACCAAAGATTAGGAACAGGCCTGCCCTTAACAGGCCACAGCTGTGTCCAATAATGATGAGTGCTATAAAAGAGTGGGTGAGCTGGGTGAGGAGAGAGCTGCAGTTTGTTGGCTGTGCTATGAAGAAGAAGGAGGAGTCAGTGCTGTGAGGAGCTGCCCATGAGAAATCACCAAGAAGGTATGGAACTTTTGCAATAAGATGGCAACAATTCATTGCTTCCTAGCAGCTGTGAGCTGCTCTTGGCTACTTTCTGATTGTTTTTTAGCACAACATCAGGAGATGCAGCTGGAGGGTCCTGCCTGGGGTGTGTACATGGTGTTGTAGCGCTGGCATGTCACTGGGTCTGATTATGTTAGAGGAAAATAACTCAAATGTGAAAGGAACTTTCACATTTAGGAAAATGAGAATTTAGGAAATTAGAATTAGAATGTAGAAAATTCCCATTTAGGAAAATGAGAATTTTCCTAAATGGATTTGTTCCTCTGATTCACTGAGGCTTTCTGCCTCCTCAGAGCAGCTCCTGGTTCACTCATTTTTGTTCTATTAATAAATACAGACAAGCACTTAAATGGAATAATGTACCTTAGAAAGGGAAAAAAAAAACAAACCAAGCAACACAACTTGCTGTCCCCATGAGAGTAAAAAAAAATAAAAACCTACACAGGAAAAAGCAGTGCCATTCCAGTAGATTTTCTTTGTTTACTGAAATGTATTTCATTCACAGGCTTAGCTCCTGAGGCTCTGTGGGGCCAGGGCAGTTTATACATTCCTCTTGTTTAAGGTACACAACATCATTTCCCCCAGATCTTTCCTTTCCTCTCTCTCTTCATGTATTGTTGTGTTCCATATCTGAATCAACCTGAGTGGTAATTTTTGAGGTTTTTGTTTGAGCTGAGGTTAAATCAGTGTTTAACAGGGGAGCTGGCTTAGGCTTGGAGTGTTACAACACTCTCTGTGAGCCTAAATACAATGTTGGAGCAGGATGTTTTCTGGAGTGAAAGAACAGGCTGTGTGACATTATGAAAAACCTTATTTCTGAAAGCTTTGTTCTTTTAGCTGAGGTTCCCTCTCCTTAAATGGCTCTAATGTAGATGTGTCGTGGGTCAGTTCCCTTTTTCTCTCCTCTCTTTGCACATTTCAGTTTAGCTGGGATTTTTCTTACACACTGGGAGAAATCTCACAGCACCTCTGAAATTCCCTTTCCCTGGGGATCCCTGTCAGGCGATTTTCACCTGGGCAGACAACAGGGACCAACCTCCTCTTTGCTCCTGGGCAGAGGCTGTATTTTACACTAACATTGAATTATGGTAATGATGGCACTTTATAGCAGTTTTTCTGTCAGGCCGTGCTTTGTTTCCAGGGGAGGGTGTGTGTTTGTGTGTGTGTGGGACAGAAGGACAGCTCAGCTCCCTCCAGGAGTGGCACTCAAGTCCTTGATGCCTTGCCAGAGCCTCTGGAGGGTGGAGAGCACCGGAGGTTTATCTTCCCCTCTTGGACATATATATATATAT
>WBNQ01004830.1:0-15591 GCA_013401375.1 Spizella passerina
TTATTTATTTATTATATATTTATGGGGGTTTTTTTATTTTTTAAAGGAGTTATTTATTGCTGCACAGTTCCTTGTGCAAAGCAAATCGGGATTTTATGTCCAGTGCCCAAGGCCCTGCTGTGCTTTTGGCAGAGGGGAGGGCTGGACGTGGTTTGGGGTGAATTCAGGGGTGCCCCCAGAAATAAATCACAGCCACCCATGGCTGGGCTGCCTCACATCCCATCTATCAATGGAGTTTTCCAGTTTTAGCCATGAATTGGCACAATTCTGGCTTCTCAGCAGGGACAGGCACAAACTGCAGTTTCCTCCAAAGTTCATTTGATTGGAATGTTTGTAACATATGCCTGTCTCTAGGAGTGTGTTTGTTGGAAGGAGGGTGTTCTGGAAGGATGCAAAAGATCCATATTTTAAGTGCAAAGCCTAGTGAAGAACTTAATTTTAGTACATTTGCAAGTGGAAGAAGAGCTCTGCTCATTCTTGCCTTGGCACAATGCAACACATCAGTTAGGCAGCTTGGAAAAGTAGATTAACTTTGTGGAGAGGTCCCAAGTGACACCCTTTGTTCTTTGCAAAATCAATTGTATAAAGGAAGCTTTAAAAGAAAAGAAAATAGGTGGGGGGAAAGGCCCTGGAATGGCTGGAATGGGATGTCAAAACAGGTTTGATTTGAGATAAACTGAATTCCTGCTGGAAAGGTTGTTTCACTGCTCTGCTCTTGGAATATCTGAGCAGGGGTATCTTCACCTGTGGTTGAAATGCATTTGGGTTCTGCTTTTTGGAGACTCATGGCTGATAGAAAAAGTTCCAATTTAAGATCATGAGGGACCTTTGTGTTTGGTGCAGCACAAAAAAAATGAAGGGACAGTGTGAGAACATAATAGAGTCTGGGGGCTTCAGGCTGAGAAGATGCAATTTTGAAATCTGGTTGAATGAGCCGTGGTATTTTTTATTGGTATTTTATATTGATTTATAACTAGCAGCTTTTAAAAGCATACAGAACTCCCAAACTCTGAAAATTAATATTGTACTGATGGACCTGCTTGAACAAACATACTAAAAAATGTGCTCTCTGTCATGGCAAGCTGAAAAAGCAGATGGCAGTCGGAAGCTGAGCAGCATACAGAAGTTTGAAATTTTAAATTAAATCAATTTGAAGCTTTGTTTGTGCCTAAGGCAAGCTTTCCCCTCAGATGAAGGAGAGTGGCTAGCTGAACTTTTTTACATGGGCTCTGGTTTGGAAAAGGCTGCTGGAAGATTTTAAATCCTCTGTGATTTTCAGCACTCTATCAGTCTGGTTTAAGAGTGGAGTAGAAATACCTCATTCAGGTTGGTCCCAGACAGGAAGCCTTTCCAAAATTGTCAACTCCTGTAATGAGATGGGTACAGAAGAGGGGCTCCTGCTTTTCCACAGCGTGCCATAAATATTCAGATTGTATCATATGTTTCCTGTGCTCTGAAGAGATGTAAAAAAGATAACTGTAGCTAAGAAAGGATCCTGAAGCAGACATTCACAGGTGGTGGTGTTCTGCTACAATAAACCAACTTACACCTTGATTTAAACATCATGAACCATCAAGAACTTTCCTGAGAGCTCACAGAACATCATGGAGTAGAGCAGGGAAGATGCTCTGTGGACAAAATGTTGTTCTTTCTATCTGAGAGTTCATTAGTAAGATGAGATAGGCTGGCTGCACCCTGAGGGTCTTATTTTTACTTACTCAATACTCTCCCAGGTTTTAATGAGGGCTTTACCTGAATAAAAACTCCATTTTATGCCAGGCCAGTAAGAGATTGCTGTGTCCTGCAGAATGAGCCTTTTCCTGCTGTCTCCTGGCTTTCTGATAACTGTGTCTTTGTAGTTAACCAGCTTTGTGTGGGTACCCTTGGAGGAGGTCTCAGGCTTCTGCTTCTTGGCTACCAATTGCCATGTGAGCTCCTTGATGAAAAGTGACTTTTTTTCTGCTGCTTTGTTTGTTGGCTTCTCCTTTTCAGAAATCATCCTGCTAAATTGCAGATGTTCTCATGTATTGCCTTGTGCTTTACAAACCTGCTGCTGGTAATTTGTGTGATCCCTGCTTTGCTAAAACCACATTCCCAGGGATTTTGGAAGTCCCTGGACCCTCAGTCTTTCTGTGAGGCAGAGGGTGTGCAGCTGGTTTTGAGAGGATGCAGAATGCACAGAAGGGAAATACTCATTTCAGCAAAGCACAAGAGTCAAGAGGCGTTAAAAGGAAATCAGTTTAACGACTTTGAATTTTGCAGAAAGAAAAAAAAAATAATAGCAGTGTTCTCAAATGATGGCTGAATTCTCAGCCAGCCTTTTAAATCCATGAGCCAGTCTGTTGCTGGCTCCTTCATTAGGGAACTGCTCATCCATTTGGTCAGGATGAGTGGTTTGTGCTGCAGTAAACATTCACCTGGAATCCACTGACAGCATAAACCATACATTTGTTTGGGAAAGTAGGTGTTGAAATGAGTAGAACTGCAGCAAACTCAACTGCACTGAAATCCCAGCACCAATGGCTGCAGTTCAGTGTAAAGGAGAAGGGCCCAAACCTTGTGCTCCAGCACATCCTGGGGGAAAAATCTGGGATAAAGACAAGGCTGAGCTGTGCAAGGAAAGGAGCAGAGTGGTTCCCCCATCAGGCACCCAGGCTGGACAGTGGGGTTGGGGCTCAGTGGTGTCACAGCTGGTGACCCCAGGTCTGGGCACGGTGACACACAGAGCCCTTTCTGCAGTGCTGTCCTTGGTGGTGGCTGATTTACCCTGCCAGGCCCACAGGTCACCTCTGCCATTAGCATCTTTCTAGTGCTTAAGCACTGTTTTTTCCTGCTGCACAGCTCCATTTGCATCCTGCAGGGTGGAGCAGTGTTCAGTCCATGCTTCCCTGATCACTGATTGTTATCCCTGCTGCATGCCCAGGGCCCCACTGCAGCCAGGCACTTGGCACCAGTGCCAGCTGCACTTGGCACCAACCAGCTGGCAAGGGACAGGGAAAGGGAGATGAGAGAGGGGGAGAGACCACACACATATTAAAAAAAGGTCTTTGAAACCCAACTACATCCTTTTGGGCAGTCCAGCTCCAGAGAGAGCAGTGTGGCTTTTTAGCAATAATAAAGAAATACAGCTCGTGGAGGAAAAAGAAGCTGGATTTGTTTGGCTTTCACTTCATCAATAAATTCCAGTGACTCCATTTGGCTTTAGCACCTATTGTATTTAGGTTGCCCCCTCACAAAGGGAGGAAAAATGGAACTCCATATTCTCAGAAGGCTAATTTATTATTTTATTATATTAAAGAATGCTAAACTAAACTATACTGAAGAATACAGGAAGGATATTTAGAGAAGGCTAAAAAGATAATAATAAAAATTTGTGATGCTTTCCAGAGTCTCGGCACAGCTTGGTCCCAATTATCCATTGAGTCAAAATGGCTCACACCAGAATCCAATGAAACAATCACCTGTGGGTAAACAATCTCCAAACACATTCCAAAGGAGCAAAACACAGGAGAAGCAAATCAGATAATTATTGTTTTCCTTTTTCTCTGAGGCTTCTCAGTTTCCCAGGAGAAAAATCCTGGGCAGAGGGATTTTTCCAGAAAATGTGAATGCCACAAGCACCTTTAGTGTTTTTGAGAGCATTTTATAGAAATGACAATTAAAAATGGCCACAGTAAGTAATTTGTCCTCTTGCTACTTTTCTTCTGCTCTCTGTCAATCTGCTTTGCAATAGGAAAGCTGCTGCATGTTGATGTGTGCAATAGGCTCCATAAAGTTGTGGGGAATTCTGAGTTCTGGGAGAACTGGCAAAGCCACAGCCTGGGGAATTAGGGAATTTCTCCTGCTGTTCAGCCTTTTTGGCCAGCTTCACTGTATTTTCCTTTTGTAGTTCCATAAGATTTTTTAAAATCATCCTGCTTGGAAACCATGGAAGGACAAGGCTGGACAAAACACTGAAGTCTGTTGTCTTCAGTGCTGGGCATCCCAGGGAGGGTTTGGACTGAGGGCCATGTCCTGAATTACTGGGATTTGCTCTTTTTGTATGGAGCAGTGTAAGGCTGAGGCCTAAATATGAAGTAGATATATGGGAGGTGGAGTTCAAATATTCACCAAAAATGGATATAAAGTCATAGACTCCTGAGCCATGTCCTGGTTCTGCCTTTCAGTATGTGCTGGGAGTTTATAAGGAGGTACTGGGGTTTCCTCTCAGATATAATTTGTCAGCCACCTAGTCATGGACTCCTTTCCTCAGCTTCTCTCCTTTCCCTGAGAAACCACCTCCAGCAGCTCCCAATCCAGCTGGGAGCCACTGATTTGTTCAAGCAGAGCAGTACATGGGCACTGACTGTGAGTGTACAAACTGAATTCCAGCGAGAGGGAGCCCAGCTGATGTAAAATCACCCCTGAGCTGTAAATCTCACCTCAGCTGAAGATCTACACCCTTTAGCTGGAGCACTGGCTATTCCAAAGGCATTTACACCCATTTTGGATTTAGGTCTATATGCAGATCTTTGCTTTAGGTGTATCTGGAATGTGAAGAATCAGAATTAGCTCTGGCACTGCTGCTGCTGCTGCTGCTGCTGGGTGTTTGTGTGATGAATTAACCTGGCTAATGTAGCTCCACTGCAATGCTGTCTCACAGCCTTTATGGGTATAAACACACTTATAAATGTGGCAGCCAACTGCATAAATCTTCAGACGTGTTTGCATCTGGCTACCCTTGGATATCCAGATCTAATTATCTTCAGATAATTGAAAATAATATATCAATATGCTGCAATATGAATAAAAAAGGACAGGAGTTTTGGAAGCCTCAAACCCATCTGTTGTGTGGTGATAGATGCACGTGCTCCCTGTTGGGTGAGCTTTGCATCCCTGGGGAATGATGCCTCGAGTTTCCCATGGAACAGCTCCCCTGGCCCAAAAAATGGTGGCTATGTCTCCTCTCTTTTGTGTGTCAGGAATATGTGATTTTGTTGTCAGCACATTTTTTGTAATGAAAAGCAAATGGTATCCAATATGTCTTGGAGAAAACGTGCAAACAACAGCAAAATTACATGTTGTTAGGAAAAAAAAAAAGGATCTGTAACTTGTTTGCTGTCAATAGAGCTCTTAATGACAGGGTAGGAGGGAAGTGCACCCAGTGATCACTGCCTGTGTGCACTGATACATGTGGGGCTGCAATCCATGTGTGTTTAAAAACTATACCATGAAAAGTTAAATTTCAGATCTTGGATATGCATTTGAAACCTTTCATGGAGTTGAGAGTGTGTATGGACATGGAGACTGAGGGCTTGGGTCTGTAAAAATGGGAGAATTGAGAATCCCTGGCTCAAGTCTCCAGGCAGAAGCCACAGACAGTTCCCTGAATTGCTGCTCTGCAACCTGCTGGAATTTTAAGTTCAGCTGTGGGGAGTAATGTCCTAAATCATGTCTGAACAGGGAAAAAGTCGAACAAGAAACCACATCAGTGTATTAATGTGTGTGTCTGTGTAGAATAGGTCCAGGAAGAGCCCTCCCTGATTTTTTGCAGTATTCCATTAACTTTGTTAGAAAAAATAGCCACTGCATAGAATTTCTCCTCAGCCTGGAGTTGGTTTTAAGTGCCCATGTTATTCAGTGTTACTTGGAAAATGGATTTTGTTTCAAAAGCTGTCTCATTCCATGAAAGATTATGAATGGTTTGCTATTCCTGATGCCAGTAGAATTGATTGTTCTTGCTTTGAAATCAGCTAAAAGACATCTAGGGGAAAATCTCAGTATTTCTGAAACCCACAGCAGCATTCCCATTGCCTTTATAAATGTCTGATTCTTCCCAAATATGAAAACTTCCTTCTCAAGTGAACATATTTTACATGAAGATCTAATCATGATAAACCATGTTCATGAAGTGAATTTTTTCAAGGAGTAAATAAAAAAGGGAATGCATACTTTAAAGGAAGCTCGTAGACCTTGATTGAATGACTGTCCATAAATATTTGATGGCAATATTTGTCCTGCTCTTGCACAGACTCTTTAAGAGTTTTTCCTCTCTGATCTTTTCTTGATTCTTCTGTTCTCCTTTTTTTCTCTCCCCATCTGCTCATCTCTGTTCCAGATGTGGAAATGTACTTCTCAGAAGTGGAGCTTCCTTTAAAAATAGTGATAGTTTAAAAAAAGTAGTAATTAAGAATCTGTAGGCTGGTTGTAAGAACATGTTTTTAATAGAAGCTCTTAAGCTGTGCATCTGCCCTCTACCACCTTGTGCTCATGATACTGATACTTCTCAGCCAAGCCAAGTTTTGGATAATTACCCAAACTGTCCATGTCCCATACACATCTATAAGTTCCTTGAGGTTTTATTGATTCTGTGTTGATAAAAATAGTGAGGCTGTGAAGATTTCTCTCCTCATCCGTGCTGGAAGCCAACACATCACCACAATGAATTCCACTGGGAGGGTGCAGTCCAGCTCATCTCCACTTTCACTGTGGGCACAAAGGTGGCTCCTGTCAGCAAGGAGCTTCTCTGCACCAAGGCTTCACTGGTTCTCTCTAAAATAACTGGAATTTTCTATGCAGCGTTACCTTGAGAGGCAAAACCAGGAAATGAACAATTGCCTAATTGTAGTTAAAATTTTTTTACTAATTTTTTTTAACTGCAGTTAATTTTTTTAATATTTTTCCTACTGCTATAGAACAACAGTGAGAGGAAAACAACTGGGATGTAGTTTCTGCCTCACAGCCCCCATTAAGCCAAAAGAGATGCACACCTGACAGCTCGTTCCCTGGAACCAGCAAGAGGGAATCTGGATACAGAGTTCTTTTCTGTAGTATTTTAATTTTGTATTTATTTAAATAGCTTTTTGGCATCAAAAGCTTGCCATTGCATAAATTCCAGGGGAAGGTGGGGCTTTTTGGTGAGAGCAGCTCACATTAAAGTGTTTAATGTTTTTAGCAAGACGTTGTTACAGTTGGTGGCCTTCCCAATCAAGAATGACATTAACGAGGGAACTGGTCTTAAGGATGAGTGCCATTTCCCAGTGAACTGAGTGACATCCGTGCTCGTTCTCATTTGAAATGTACAAATGCAAAAATGTGAAAATTAATTCAGAATATCTTTGTGATAATTTTCGAATAATTAAAAACTCTGTCATAGGCACTCTTTCATTTCTCGATTCCACCCCTATGACCACTTTCTTTTCCATGGTAAATTGTAGAGCGACCTTAATCTGTGATACTGAAAGAATAGACTTTTAAATCAAAATAAGCGTAAGGGGGGGGAAAAAGGGAGCATATTAATTGCTCCTTCTTCCTACACAGTTTTTTTCCTTCTCTTTCCTTCAGGCATTCCTTGCATAAAAATATCCATTCACCAACTGTTCACCAACTGTTCCTCCGCTCATTGCCCTACCTTAGATTTCATTTTAAGACACCAGTGAATATTTGCTCTTCAGCCTCGCTGTCTTTGAAGTTTTCTGCAGGTTTTTAAAGGTAGCAATTGGAGGATTTACCCAACAGTGACAGTGGGTTAATGAGCACTTCCTGCAAGGGGCTGAAGTGCTGTTAAACTCGGGCTTTTAGGAAACTGGCACTGGAAACATCACCCCAATGAACCAAAGTGCCGGCAGCATTCCTGACTCCAGCATCTCTCAGTGGCTGAATTCCTCTCACTCCTTCCCTTCAACTTCTGACACTTCCCAGCCACAGACTTCATGATCATAAGATCACATGGTGACTTTTTTGGCTGTCGTATTCACCTGGTGGTTTTCAGTGGGGTTTTGTCACAGAATTCCCAGAATGGTTTGAGTTGAAAGGGATCTTAAAGATCAGCTCATTCCAACACTCCAGACCAGGATGCTCAGGCCCCCATCCAGCTTGGCCCCATCCAATCCTGTCAAAGGTAAAGAGACAGAAGAGGGGTTTTTGGGATTTCAGAAGAGGGGTTTTTGGGATTTCAGAAGAGGGGTTTTTGGGATTCGTGTGGGGCTCTGGCTGCAGCAGGATCTCTGTGAAACCTGGATTGTGCTGGAGCTGCAGCAGTGGCCAGGACAGGCAGCACATCCACCTCACCTGCCTGAGGCAGCAGTGGGACAGGACACAAGGCAGGGACTGGGGGTAGAAGATGGGAACTCACAGTGGGAGCAAACTCCAAATCCCACCCCGTGCCCTGTTATTGATATCCTGTAGCTTTCCCTGTAGCTATTTACATTGTTTTCCCCTTTGGAAATAGAGGAGCAGATTGAAAACCCAGGGTGTATCCATAACCATTAAAGTAGATGTTCAGCCTCTAACAATGAACTCCTGCAACTGCCTACTGAATTATGCACAAACACACCAATTCCTTGAAGACTGTGGACACACATAATAAATACCTCCTGTTACCAGCCAGGGGGGTTGACTCTGTAGTTTCTTTTCCCATTTCCACATGGTGGGCCAGGTGGTCTCTCCTGGAAGGTAGCTGAGATGAACAAGGCATTTGGGAGGCAGCATTAAGTTATGTTTGCAGAGCTTTCTCTTGAACTTCTAGGGAAAATAGTTATAAAAAGTGAAATATACACTGTACACAAACCCTTTTTTTTTTCTTTTTTCCTGAATCCTAGCCTAAAGAACTATGAAGCTATGCAAAGTTTTAGAACTGTGCTTGGAAAAGCAGGGGAAGAGGAGCAGATGCTGGCTGAAATGCCTGCTGCATCACTCCTTTTTCCTGCCCTTTCAGTTTTAGGGGCTCCATCATCATTTAGATGCCTGTGACAGCTTGTCTTCTGAGAACAATACAGGCACAGGAATCGAGTGAGACCTAAGGTGCATCTATTCCAGTATCTTGTCTCTGACAATATTCATTACTGTCTCATTTTGGGGGAAAGTGTAGGAGCCATGCAGGAGGGAGATATGGGATAATGTGATTCCCTGCTTGGTCTCCTTGGATCTATAATACTTAGAGGCTGACCTCCTCCCTGGAGCACAGGGGGTTTTGTCCCTGCAGGGTTTTTTCCTGTCATTAATTATGACAGTGCTGGACATAAGAGTGGACGTGATCGTTCTTCCTGTGGATTTTCTCCTCTTCCCTCTCTTGGGACACATGATCTTGCATCCTGTTTGTCTAAGCAGAGCAGGACCTGCTCCTTACAAACCAGGGAATTACAGAGACATTGCAAAAGGACAAAGTGCCCTCTCCCCATTATTCTTTATGTCTGATTATAAAGGACCCAGGTTTTATGATGGAGCCCTGAAGAACTTGCAGAGCAGGTATTTGAGCATTTTGTTGTGGCTTTTAGCTCTGTGGATTAGTTTGCCCCTTTCAATGTCTTTCCTTATCTCCCTAATGTAGAGGCTTTTATAGAGCCCCTCAAAAGAATATTAATATACTCCACACAGAGATTATTTTATTGCAGTATGAAATCCCTTGCACCTCTATTTTTTTATCCATTGTTTTTAAAGCCTCAATATACAGTGGTAATTTTGGAAAGCACTTAAAAGAATAGGTGGGATTTGCTCATAAATCAGTTGTGCTTTGATCTGCCTATTTGCTTCCTTAAGACTCTCTAAAAGGTGATAATATTTCCATATTTTTTATTTCCTCCAGCATCTTGCTTTCACCAGTGGCATAGGTGTGTAAAAATCCTCATCTTTTAATAGGCTCAGGTTTCTCTTCCAGTGTTTGCTTCCACCTTTTGATTAGTGATGCTTTGATGTGTCTGTGCTGAGGTTTTGGATGCACCCTCTTCTCTCCCAATGACTCACTGCACTCACTCAAATCCTCCCTGATAAAGTGTGTAAGCAGCAAATGCAGACTCTGTAATGAAATACAGGAAATATTGCTGTAATATTTGAGATGCTTCAATTTGGAGAGCAAGCAGACAGGGTATGGAGTTTTGGTTTTATTTATTATGTTGCTCTTTTTGCTCGTGCCGTGAGCCTGTAACAATAAACTGTACTGTGCCACTTTGATTTAGAAGAAGCTTTACTTCAGGAGTGTAACTGCCCTTTAGTTACCATCAGTTCATTCCCAGCTCATGGGAAACCATTCCCATATTTTTTTTCCTTTGTCCTTGTTGGTGCTTTCCTATGTGACACTCTCTCCACTCGTATGATCTCTGACCTCAGTGATGCACAAGTCGCTTCTGAGTCAAACTACAGATGAACCCTGCTCTCAACAGCTGCAGAAAATATTACTTGCTGCAGGAGCTGTTTGATGCTGTACTCCCTAGGGAAAGACGTTTGTTTTCCAAAACAAGGGAAAAAAACCTTGCTGCGAACAAAAGAGATAAAATATTAAGTATCATTTTGCCACAGACAAAGAATAAAAATAATTTAAGCCTGGCCATGAATGGCTTCAGCAGAGCATAGATTATTTTCAGGTGGAGTGTGTGCTCTGCAATTCAAAGCACAGCTGAACGTTCAGGCTTTTTTCTTCGTTTCAAAATGCATCAAATGTATTTTTTTTTTTTAACCAAAAAACCATGCTTAACAGTACATTTTCTAAGGCTGTTGTTGGCTTTTAATGGCGAGTCAATTTGTCCTTTATCAGAATAGCAACACATGGCTGAACCAACATAAACTCCGTCGACTGTCTCAGGCACGTGGTTGGGCTGCTGGCATTCGAGTTGAATTGCAGGGAGGTGATAAGGATGCAGCCACCGTTTCATCCAGGTTTCCATTACAGCCCTGGATTGCAGCAACATCCCTCCTCGCCTTCACTATTCCCTTGTAGCCTACAAGGAAAATAAAATCCTGTTTCAACTCTGGCTGGCTGGATCCTCGCAGGCGAGCGGCGTCCTTACCGATAACCTCGGCAAAACCGAGCGGGTCCTTTGGAGATAGAAACCCTCCACGCTGGTGCTTTAATTGTTGCTTTCCACTTGTTATTTAACATTTCTGCTCCCCTCCTTGCAGCCCATCCAGTTTCTGAGTTGCATCACGTACGGCTCACAAGCCGATGATGGGTCCTGCCATTCCCATGGCGTCTCCCAGGTCTAGCCGCAGACACGGTGCGAACATCCCCCCAGGGAACGTAAGATGCTCCGGATTCATCGCCGAGCTCTGGGATGCCATCTGCAGTTCCCAACACTCCCTGCCCTTTCAGGGCAGCCACACTTCCAGCAGGGAAAGTTAATTGTAGCTGTCTCCAACTTTTCTTTCTGGAGTCGGGAAATCGTTACCGTGGCCCGCAGGGTTCAGCGTTTTGGCTCGGAGCTCTTTTGATAAATCAGTTACGGACATTCTTCAGTAGTTGTTTGCAAAGTAAGAAAGTTTGGTGCCAAATGGGGAGAAGATTTCAGAGCAGATAATGTGACAAGATACATGAGGGCCCAATGCAAATATGGATTATGCTTTCTCTGGCTGTCGACGTTGCCTTGAAATTGTGATTCTTCCTGACTTTTGATTGTTTAGAGGCTGCATTGATGTGAAATTCACTTGATTAGATTTCACTGCAGCTTGCATGTTTTGAAAGTTTTATTTTGAGCCAACACTCATGTGCAGAGTGCCTCTTGAATTGTCTGCCATCAACTTCTCTGTGGCCAGTCCAGAAAGAGACATGCTAGGTTGCCACATTGATTTATTTACAGTGGTAGGACATCTTTTTAGCTACTTTTTGGGTTTGTTGCTCATTTCCTTCCCAATTCTGTTAATACTCGCTTTCATGAGTGCAACACAAAACCAGACAGTCACCTTAATGACAGTGAAACTCTAACAGTGATGCACTTGCAGAGCAAGGTGATTTGAGTGCAGTAGGGTAGGCAATTACTGCAGCATTAACATATCCACATCACATTAATGACGGAGTGCCAGGCTCTGGTTTACTTTTGTCTTGCGTGCAGGAAGGGATCATTAGAGTCCCATGAATAATAGAAACCAGAGAAGAGAAAAAAAACCTATTAGGGTGTTTTATCTATCTTTCTGCAGTTGTGTTCTTTTTTCTGACAAAATGTCTGCGTTAGTATTCCTGAATAACTCTCAGTGGGAAATGTGATCTGAGCGCTGTTGGGATCAGTGGCAGGACTCCCACTGCTTTCAGCGGTGGTTGAATCAGGACTCTAAGAACTTGGAACACGTCTTGGTAGGTGGCTCCTTCCAGGCAGGTTTTTAATCTTTATATCAGTAGGAGATGGACAGGTCTCCCCGTTCACTGTAGCTGTGGAGCATTTGCAGGACTTCAGTAGCTGCTGGGTTTAGGCAGATGGAGGGCAGATGCAATGCAAGTGATTCCATGCACATTGACTATTGATAATTCAATATTCTTTCACCTTCAGAAAGTAATTTTTGGTCTATTCTGGTAAAAATGTATTTATTTGAAAATGCCTTTCTGCATGAGTAACAACTTTATTCCATGGCTGCTGTTTTATTTTTTACTTGTGGACCCCAGGCATCATGGAGAGAAAAGGGTCCAGGATGCAGAGGCTGTGAAAAAGTATCACAATTTCTGCAAAATGTAGAGGAAAAATTGTTGAAAGTGGTATGATTCTTATTTTTCATCTATGTAACATTTGAGGAAAGCGTGTGTTTTTTGACATTGGTTTTGCTCTTTGGACCCACTGGTCCAGGCCAGGACACAGAGCATGGTACAGAAGCCTGCTCCTTTCAAATAGCTCAGGAAGGCTGGAATGAATAGGAATGTTTTCCACCAGAAAAACCTGTTCACTGCAGGGGACAACACTGGTCTGTCCATCCTGCATGGAAAAAGCCACCTGTGAATGCTGAGGCATGTGAGAGCTGCAGGAGATGGTGTAGGGATCTGGAGAACTTTTCTTGCCAATAGCTCTTACCTACTTTTATAAGGTATGGCTTATAAAATTGGCAATATAGAGAAGATCAGGTAACCTGAGAGAGAGGACAAGAGATGATTTCTTTGGTTGACTCTTCAGCCCTCACTGATTAGAGATTTCTGCAAGTCTGTTGTGGTAGTTCGACTGCAAATCAACCAAGGTGATGAAAACATCCCCTGACTTTGAACATATCCCATAGGCTGAGTGGTTTCTGGTTCTGCCATCCCAGGTGCAATTCCACCCTCCCCACAATGTGCAGGGGTGGGAGTGTGGCAGGAGTTTTTACCAAGGTGATAAATTATGGACAGATGCACAAACAGGATCTTTACGCTTGTCAGATGTAAAACATTACGGGCTATAATATTGCTATTAGGCTTTTTGGCTCAGATCAAGTGCAGTGTCAGCTTTGGTTTATGTATCTTCCAAAGCAGCCTCACTGCAGACTCAGAGGTTGTGGAAAGGTTCTCTTGGGTTGGTTTTTTTGCTTTGTTCTTTTAATAGTTTTATCTGGAAATGCAGTTATTGAAGTGAGTATAGTTTATCCTTCATATGCTAATGAATTGGCATTTACAAACAAGAAACATAAGTGTCAGTAACCTGATCAGGAACTGTAAAATAATTCCTATTTATCTCATCTACTCATATCTCAAAGAAGGCCTGGGGGTTCCAGACAGCAATAACATAAATACCAATTTAAGAGGTCTGGTCAATAAAGTGCTCTGCACACACACTCCAAATGTAATTAGTTACTCCATTCTGTTCCCATTGCGTTACCTATGGATTACCTCTATGGATTAAGCCTTCCAGAAATGTTTCTCTCCTGGTGTTTTCCCCTTGCCATAAATCAGGGAGATCAGGAGGCAGATCTCACCTTTGGATTTGCCTTCTGTGAGGGTGGTGAGGCCCTGGCACAGGCTGTCTGGAGAAGCTCTGGCTGCCCCATCCCTGAAATTGTCCAAGGCCAGGCTGGACAGGGCTGGGAGAGTGGAAGGTGTCCCTGCCCATGGCAGGGGGTGGAATGAGATGATCTTTACGGTCCCTTCCAACCCAAACAATCCCATGATTCCATGATTCAATGAAAGAGCTCTTCTCCTTTTGTCATTAATCTAGGGAATTCTCCTTGGGAAAAAGAGAAATGGATTTTAGTGCACATGAGTATCTCCCTGAGCACTCAGGAGAGAGATCTGGATGTCCCATTTGGATATAATAAAAAATTGGATTCCTATCAAGGTTATTTTGGAACTCTTACTCCATTTAAGGAATGCAGGAACAATTTCTAGTTGTGTTTCTTGCAGGTCAGAGCTGCAGGTTTTCCACCTGGGATGGAGAGTGCCCACCTGGCTTTGTAGCTTGCTGATAGGGAATATTCACCCCCTCCTTCTCCAGTGCTGCCAAACTTGGGGCTAATTATCAACAGAGCTCTATGTTACATCTCTTCTCAAAGCAGATTTTAAGGCCATGAAATCTGTTGTAGTTGGAAGCTGAATCTTGAAGGAGTGGGAAACAAAAGAAGAGATGAAAAGAATCCGCAGCATAGGTTTGATTTAGCAGAAATAGGTCGTTCAAGTTTTGTTTGCTTACCTTGGCAGACAGGTATGAGCCAAAAATACATTGCAAAAATAATGAGCTGAAAAACAATATTCCACTGAGGAGGGAGGGTAGGGAGCATGGGAATGACAATCCCCCTTTTCTGAGCTTGGATACTGGGGGGTACTGGTATAACAGAATATGTCTGGTGAAATGTTCCCTGCCTGTGGCAGGGGAGTTGGAAATAGTAAATATTTAAGGTTCCTTCCAACCCAAACCATTCTGTGATTCTGTGATTCCACTGCATAAGTTTAATGTTCAGAAATGGAAAGTTGACAAACTTGGTGTTAGTGTGCTGGCCCAAATCTTCTAGGCCATCTTAACGAATTTTCATTTTATTTTTGCCAAATAAAAATTGGCAAACCATATCCTGTTGAGACCTGTATTTGCATTAGAACGGAAATATTTTGTGAAATTGGTTGAACTTGCCATTATTTAGTTTAAGAAAAATCTAGGGAAAGATGCTGTGATGTCTAAATAGCTCATCTCAAAGTTTTTAGAACAGAAGCTCTTGATTTTCATGCGCAGTCATACCTTCATTTAGAATTCATTTACTTTCATTAGAAGAGTTTTCTAATTTTATGCAAGTGAATGACTCAGATAGGGAGCATTTTGCTGATTTTACAAAACACTCTTTCATGCAGAATTTTCCTGAAAATTTCAGTCTGGGTGTGCTCATAGTGTCTGCTGTCATACCCCTGCTCTGTCCACCCACTCTTTAAATGCCTAAAACTTGAGGACTTCCACTTGATTTTTTTTAAAAATTTTTCTAAACCAAACAGCTCCACAATGGAGCAATTAGTCCTGGTGTTATGGAAATGCCTCTGCTTGCTTTCATTTTCCTTCATGTCACCCTAAATATTAGGATGGTTTACAGGCTGGTTTCAAAACAGAGAAACAAAGATGGCAATTTTTTAATTGGTGTGATGAACCTCGTGGTTTTGCTTAGATGGAAGATGCTTAGGAGGGGAGCTGTGATGGATGGTGTAGTTCCAGATGGTGGGAATAGCTTCCAAAGGGTTGGAAAATAGTATGGAAACATTGGATTTTTAGAGAGAAAGATTTCTGATCCAGACAGTGCACGAGTAATATCATTCCATCCTCAGCTGTGCTTTGTCCTTTCCTTCTGTGAAGCCTTTGAGCCCCAAATCCAGGAGGCCTTTGCATGGCAGTCCCGCTCCACCTGAAGCAACACAAAGCCTCATGTATTATTCTTCCCTTTAAGGGCAGCTTTTCCCCTGTACGACCTTCCCAGAGATCC
>WBNQ01004832.1:8763-25615 GCA_013401375.1 Spizella passerina
AGAGGAAATGTGTTTAAGAACACACCAGTATAAACAAACTTTGCCTTAAGTATCCTAACACCTGCACTGAGGGCCTGCCTGCTGTAGGCACATTCTGAACCTTCCCTGAGTATTATTTTGAGCATTTTTGACAGAAAAAGAACTGCTCAAACAAAATCCACCTGTTCTGCAGCAGCTAGGGCATCTCCCATGCACTATTTTGGCCTCCCACTGTAAGGCATCTCCCAGCACAACCTGTCAAATTAAAACAAGTTGATAGAAATGCTTCTTGTTTGGACCAGTTGTTGAGCAAGTCTGATTTATACAATACCCAGCCATATTGTTTTTTAGACATGCAACAAAGCAAGCAAAAAAAAAAATCAGAACATTCCTGAAAAGTTCTTGAGCTGATTGCAAAACCATTATTCAAGCACTCTGGAAAAGTGTTTGCTGTTGTGTTCCACTGTTTCTCCCCTGGTGTTCTGGTTTAAATCTCTTTCTGCCACTTGTCCTTTCAGTGCTTTTCTTAAAGTAGAAGATTGGAGACACAAACACAATTTGATGCATTTTGGTATTGTTTTAACTAGAGCATTTCTTCCTTNTGAAAAGTTCTTGAGCTGATTGCAAAACCATTATTCAAGCACTCTGGAAAAGTGTTTGCTGTTGTGTTCCACTGTTTCTCCCCTGGTGTTCCGGTTTAAATCTCTTTCTGCCACTTGTCCTTTCAGTGCTTTTCTTAAAGTAGAAGATTGGAGACACAAACACAATTTGATGCATTTTGGTATTGTTTTAACTAGAGCATTTCTTCCTTTGGAGATAAATCATTAAACATTCCTGATAAATAAAGTTTAATGCACAGTCATAGGAATGGCTAATACTGGTGGTGTTGAAACACCAATATATTTTAAGCTTTAAGTCCATTAAAACTTGAAAAATCTACAGATTGCTAAATATGAAAGACTTGCTTTGCAGACTAGAAGAGGCAAATGCAATTCATGGCTTTCATTCATTCATGCAATTCAGTGTGTCTATAGCTAAAATTTCTGAAAATTGTATTTTCTAAGAAGCTGATGCAGAAAAAAACATTTTCCCCACAAAAGTCTTGAGGATTTATTTCCTAAATTATGATTCCTATTACAATTCTGGGATTTTAGAAGAAAAAAAATCTGCACTCCATGTGGGATGTTTGGGGGCATTTTTGGTTAATTGGTGGTTCAGTAGATAGAAGAGCCTGAATCCTTGTAAGCACTTCAGGGGAGATTTGGTTTCTCAGAGGTCCAGAGTGGTATTGCTTTACACAGCAACACCAAAAATTTCTACCTCTCTACAGAATTTATCTCTATGCTTTTCTGTTGTTTATCTTTGATTTTCAATCTCTCTTTTCATACCTGCTCTAAAAAATAGAAATCCTATTCATCTGGTTCAAATTCCCTTCCAGTGACCATTTCCTTTCCATTCCAGGCACAGCACTGTTACCTGTGGTGTCATTCCCCTTCGAAGACGTTCACATTGACCGACGACACGTCCTCCTCACCCTGCCCAAAAGGGAGCAGAAAATCGTGTTCTACTTTGCACTCCTCACAGCCAGCCTGGGAATAGGAGGAATAAGAGCCATTGTGTGCCCTCTGAGTGCCTACAGCCTCGAGGACTGTGGGCCAAAGGAGCTGCTTTCATTTTTCAACTGGTTGGTAATTTAATGTTGGCTAAATACCTGTTGGGAGTGGTAGAGCATTGCCTTGAAATTCTAAGATTCTGTGGATGGTAGGTTTCACATTTTATTTTTAATGGCAAAACTTGGAGATTTTGGAAGAGTTTCCAAGACTTAAAACACTTCCTGACTTCTTCCTTTTGCTCATAAATGATAATCTATTTTGGACACCTACAGAAGTACTCAGATTTTTCAGGATTAAGCAATTTGCCCAAAAACTCAAAAGACTTGCCTAACCTTTTTGCTGTTGGAGCAACATACTCCATTAGGTTTTCTGCCTTTAACATGGCTATGCCTTTAGGTTATTTTGCTGTTGCTCCATAACAGTGTCAAAATTCAATGATATGTGGAGATTTACATCAGTGTAAATCAAAATTCAATGATATATTGGGATTTACATCAGAGTAAATTTTTAGCAGTAGACTACTGGTTTGCTGGAAGTCAGGGTTGTGAGTTGTCTCATACTAAACTCAGTGCTAGGGATCTGCTGTATTATTTCAGCTTTGCTGCTGCCAAGTTCTGGCATCTGACAAACCACTTGGCATTTGTATTTTGGTTGATTTTTTTTTCCCATTCATAGGAGTAATTGCTCTTAAAATGGTTCCTAAAATCAGGGTTTGGATTTTTTAAATTTTTTTTAATGTATTATTTCTTTCTCCATGCATCAGGGAGGTAATTTTTGGTGGTTTGTTTGCCCTAGTTTTCCCCTTCTGTAGCCCTATAGAGAGTGCTATATTTTCTGATTAAACCATGCAGTGGGACTCCCCATATTTCTGCTTCAAGGCAGGGTAAAAGAAAGCACTAAACTTCCCCCTTCTTTCTCCTTTACATGCACAGTTATTAAAATAAAAACTGAGCACATTTGCATATTAACAATACAATGCTGAAGAATCAATGAAGATCTTGGTGAATCAGGTCTCTTCTCCTTTGGGGATGGCTTTCTTGGCTATTCTTTTTTCCTTCAATTATGTTAATATCAAGGAGTTTTGAATTAAATCCAAACTTCTGTGAATAAAGTAGCTTTACCAAAGGTGGATGAGACTGTTTAGTTCCTTAGAGCAGATTCTGCCTCCTTGACCTGCCCATAGCAGAGAAGTTGGATAAAAAATCCTTCCTTTTTACTTTATTCTGAGTTTTAATCCTTAATTAGCAACATCATTTTGATTAAATAAGACTCTGGGGGATTAAGACTGGAGAGCAATCAGTTGTTCTGAAGGATAGCTCTGGAGAGTTTATTGTACTGTGGTCTTAGCCATTCAGAATTGTGTTTAATCAAAGTGACATTTCTCAGTGTTGATTACAAAGGAGATATAATACGAATAAAAAGTTCCTTGGGGGAATCCAAATGGGTCAGTTCTTGGAACTTTGGAAATATCAAGAAAGGCACATGTGCAATTCAAAAAAATTTAATTTCTGCACTGGCACGCAAGGAGGGGCTTTGGAATGCAATCTCAAAATTTAGAAAAATGGGAGGTTCATTCTGAGCATTTTTAATCTAATTAAACCCCTCAGAATATAATCACTTTTTCTTGGTAGCCTGTCCTCTCTTCGTAGGTGTTTGTTTTGAGATTTAATTTTAAATTTATATAAAATGGGATGGCATACTCTTAATGACTCTGAGTCTGGTCTTATCCAAGTTCAGTTTAAACAATCGCAATTATTGAATTAAAGGTTGGGTTAAAAGTTCTGGTAGTTACCTGTTTTCTAATTCAATCCTTCAAGAAGATTGCTTGGCACATTTTACAGCTTGGTTCTAAGCTGCAGTATGTACTGTGGCTCTGATCTTATAAGTAAGTAGAATATACCAATCCTAAGTGAAGGAGAAACTTGAATTCTATTGAATTAAATTTTTCTAGGTCCTCCTGCATTTCCAGGGTTAAGGTTATGGACTGGTTCTGTTTTGCAGGAGGATAAATATGTTCTGTCTGTGGGGGCAGAGAATGAGAGCAAAGGGTACAGTGAGAATGGGCAGAGCTGTATCTTGTCTTACAGACTTGTAAAAAACTGCAGAGACTGTGAGACCAATGGTGTTTTCCACCCTCACTCTCTGTTTTGTTTCCATATATTGCAGATCAATTTCTGCCATTTTCTCAATACACTTAACTTTGACTTTTTAAAAATTTTTCCTACCTCTTTGGGATTTTTCCCCCCACTGTGTTTTTGCAGAGAACTCCATAGTGATACTGAGAAAACTGAGCTCCTCCTGCCAAGCTGTATAAACATGAACAATAATTTTCAATAAGAATCACCTGGATATTACTTTTTTAAGGTTTTCACCACAAATGCATCTTTGTAAAACGTTCTAAGTGTAGTAGGTTTATATGGGCTCGTAGCATTTAAGTTTGTATCTGCACTGTGTTCTTGAAATGAACCTCTGAAGTTGGTTTTTGGCTCTCATTGTGAAGAGGCCTTTCAGGAAGGAGCTCTTCCCTGCAAAGCTAGACAGAATATTCAGCTGGATGTGTCAAACTAATCTGCCATGCCCTGGTGTGAACTCTGAGACTCTTTATGTAATCAAGGCCTGAATTCTGTTCTGCTGCTGTCAGTACAATATGAGCACAGCCCAGAATTCTGGTATGGATATTGAGGTTAGTTCATCCTTGTTTTGGCCACAGGGATTGCTGAACACATTGGTTGGGGTTTTTTTAGTCTCTATTTTGTAAAAGGATGGGAACTTTGCATTTCTGTCATAAAGCATGCTGCTGTGCAGCAGTGAAAAATGAAAGTGCTCTCCTGTTTTTCCTGCTTTTCAGGGTTTTCTTTGGAAGCTCCCATGAAAAATGCCAGGACCTTGGGTAGCTCAAGCACAACTCTTTAAAAAGTTTGGAAAACATCCACTGAAACTTCTGACTTAATAATTGTCAGTTAAGAATTGATTCAAAACTTTTACACAAGTTCTGGCCAAATGAGTCATGTAATTATATTTTCTAAAAGCTTTAGTGGGATGGGTCAATATTTTTATGT
The DNA here is from genome assembly GCA_013401375.1 of Spizella passerina. Classification (NCBI taxonomy): domain Eukaryota; kingdom Metazoa; phylum Chordata; class Aves; order Passeriformes; family Passerellidae; genus Spizella; species Spizella passerina. The sequence continues at coordinate 13,415 of WBNQ01004832.1, forward strand.
ACAAAATCCCTCCAACTGTATCATCATTGAGTAACATAATTCCAAATCTTTTGTCACTGAGAAGATAATTCCAGATAATTCATTAGCCCAAACACTCAAGTTCAAACAGCATGCATGATGCAGAAGTGGCACTGAACAAGAAAATGAGCTTTTCTTCTTCCAGTAATAGGTATTAAGATTTTATAATTGTGTATTTCACCTTTAAATGCAGTTGCTTCCAGACTGTAATCTTTGACACATTGGGACAGCACTGCTCAATAATTGTGCTCCTTTCAGGGGTTCCAAACTGCAGTAGACCTGCCACTACTGCCATCTGCTTCCAGAAGTGTGTGATTTATCCTTTGGATGTCTTCTGTGATTAGGAGGGGCTCAGTACTTACTTGGGAAGCACCTCTACTACAAATTACAGTCTCAGAGAAAATTATGGAGGGGAAACTCCTTATCAAGATATTCCAGAAGCCAACAAAAATTCAAGCTGAGCCCTGCAACTAATAGCTGATAAATCAAATTTTAATATTTCCTGCATTTTTTAACATTTAATATTTCTTAACCAAAGGGTGGTGGCATTAAGACATTTCTCTCTTAATCTTGAAGCACAGGATTGGATGATATTTCATACGCAAAACTTGTTACCAGATATTAAATGTGTAAATGGTAAATGTTGATGTATTTAATTAATGTCACCCACAAGAATATTTCCAGTACCAGCCTGATAATTTGTTCGGCTCTGCTGCCTTAGTACACTTACTTTAATCATATACCTCTTGGAGCTGAGACATTTGAGTGAAAATCTGTTTTAATTGCTGTGCTAATGTGTGCATGGTACTGATGCTGTCCATGATTACTATACTTAACCATGCCTTTAATTGGATGTTTTAATCTTCTGTAAAAGCTTTTATATTATTCAGCCTCTCCACTTTTCTCTCTCTTGTCTGTGTGCTCCAGGTTCCACTGGCTGGTTAACTTGAATTCAGCAGTGGTCTTTGTCAGCATTTCTTACATCCAGCAGTCCGTGGCCAGGAACCTTGGCTTTCTTATCCCATTTGTGTCTGGGCTTATGGCTATGATCACAATTCACATGGTTCGAGGTGAAATGATTTACAAACCCAAAGCAGGTAAGAGGCAGCTCTGTCTCAGGAAATATCTTCAGAGATTGCTTCCACAGAAGAAATTGATTTACATATCTAAACTATTTCTTCTATAACTCTGCCCTGTTTGGTGGTTGATCCTTGGGGTTTAGCCCTCCAAAATCTGCCTGTGAGAAATTCTGTCCATCCTCTGGAGATTCTGGGTAGGCTGTAAAGTGGGAAGCAGTCTCTGGTAAAAACTCATGGTTGTTTTCTGTTGTGTCAGGACGTGTGTCACAGCCTTTGCCTGTACAGGAAGAGATGTAACATGCCTGCTGCTGGTGGAATTGATCTTGTCATGTTTTGTTCAACCTTTTATCTCCCCAACCCCTTCCATTACAAAGGAAAGGAGAGGGCCATGACCTCATTGGAGACCAGGTCAGATGAGCCAGGACAGAGCTGAGCTGCTGCTTTACTGACTTTCTGCTGGGCTCATCATGGGGCACTCAGTGCATTTTCTGGTTTCAAACCTGACTGGGCTCAAACCCTTGCAGAGCATTAGCACCCCATTACTGCTTCTTATTCCCTTTTTGTGTGTCCAATCTCCAGTGAAAAGCAAAACAACATTTCTCTGACTTAAATCTCATTACAAGCTCTGCCAATGAATTGAGCTAGTACCAAATTTCCTGTTATCTTTTATTTACTTCTGAAACTAGCTCTGCTTTGAGAAGAGCCCCAAGCCCCACTTATTTTGTGGTTAGCTTCTTAGACAATTCGCTCTGGAATTCTGCACTTTTTTTTTCTTTTAGTCCTCAGATTTGCTCTTAAAATAATCTAAGTCTGAAGCTTAAAAATCCCTTGCAATGAGTGGTGAGAGTAGTTGCCAAGTACAGTCCTACAGAACAATAAAAACTCTACCAACTCTCTGTTTTCAGGTTTTGATTTGCTATTTCAGATTTTATTTTATAATGACAACATTCTGCAGGTTAATTCCACACCGTCAGGGAGTTTTAAATTTTAGCTTATCTTATAAAATGCCCTTACTTAGTACTTTAAAGCAAGTGTTTTCAGTAGGTGCCAATGGATATTTCTAGAAAATAATTTCCACATCAGAGATACTAGAGAGACATTTTCATTCTGCAATCTTAGTTCATTTTGGGTTTTGGAAAGTATTTATTTATAGACACTCAAATTATTGTGGTGCTTTAGCACTCAGAAAAACATAAAATGCCACAACCCCCATTTGTAAGGATGGCAATTTGCCAAAGGTAAATGAACCTGCATTTCCAAGCCTGAAGCTAACAGTTTTGTGCTCATTCTACTTTTATTTCATCTGAGAAACAAGCTGGTAATTCCTAAACCCACTAACCAGTCAATAAGTTTTAATATGTCAAGTACTAGACTGGAAACTCCTCTTTTGTCCTGTGTGCTACTTGGAAGACCCGAGATGATTATTCTGGCCTTGAAATTCATCCATGAAAATTCTCTCAAGTCTTCAACTGTTTTTTAAATTCTTTTTCCTTCTCACTGCCCTCCCCTTGCTACCAGACTTCAGCAGGCATTCAATAAATGGAAAGAAAGTATGAATTTCCTTTGTTTTTTACCTCCTCAACCAGAGGAACACATTGTGGTGTTTTAAATAAGGTAATAAAAGGAGCTCTTCTCCGTGGCTGTTGGACAGGATTGCTTCTGTAGCAACTGGGTTCAAAAGAGAATTTTTTAAAACAAATCCAGAGTTACTACTTTTCCCCTCCCTAAAAAGATATAAAGCTGAATATACCAGCTCGTGCCTTCCCTCCCAAAGTGTTTTGTCTTGGCTGATGTTTCTCTTGACAGCAGATAAAAACATACCAATGTTCAGGCGTCTCTAACTTCTCTGATTGCTCGCAGACAGCTCCCTGCTGACCACCTTTGGGGTGATTTTCAGTGCCCTGAAGACGTGCTGCGTGCGCCAGCGCTACCTCGGCACCGCCGTGCCCAGCTGGCTGGACCACGCCAAGGAAAACCACGGTGGCCACTACAGTGAGACCCAGGTGGAGGGCACAAAGTCACTGGCCAGGCTCTTCCCCTTGTTCACCTTCCAGATTCTCTACAGGACGTGCATCATGCAGGTGGGTACACGGCTTTTAAACAAAAATATTGAAATAGGCTCTGGCGCGTGTTTGGCACCGTCTCTCTAGGTGTGCTTTTTCTGACTGTTGCTTTGCCAGCTGAGCAGCCTCGGAAAGTAGCTCTAATTACCTAAGAATACACCTTGCTGTAGCCTCTGATCTCCTCAAATAATGAGAATTGACTTGGTCAAGACTCATTAAGAAGCTTGTGTGAGTGCTTGCTGCTTCTTTCTTGGCTGAACCATCTTGTGCATGAGTGTCGTGTTCTCCTCGTGATGCCATGTCACAATTACCAACACTGAGACCCAGGCTCAGTGTTCTTGAAAAATACAATTTTCCAATGTGTTCCTCACTTCTGGGGGGAGGTAGCAAATCTTTATTTGCTGTTTTGGTTGCATGTTTCTCCTATAGTTTTGACCTGCTTGTGTGGCTGCTGTACCTACAGTGGGAGTTTTGGGTGGGTTTCCAGTCCTTTCACAGCCCCTCTGTCAGGCTGTCCTGAGCAGGTGTGTGTGATATAAATGTAATTCTGTCAAGAAGCTCCTTAAGCTGACACAATTCCTTCAGATTCCTTTCTGTCTGGGTGATCCTGGAGTTGGAGGCAACTGGAATGATGAGTTTGAGCTAGCTTGGAAATTAATTTTTACTCCTTGGCGTTAAAATGCTGCTTAAGGAAATTCTTACAAATATGTGGCATATACTGCTTCACTGACACTTCCTCATGCCATCATTCCATGTTCCATCCATCTGCCTCATTCTTTCTCCTCTTTCCTCCCCAGTTCCTCCCTTTCCTGTCAAAGTATTGGAATTGGAGAGTTGGGGGAACATTTTGAGATGGTCAGAGAATCCAAATTTATTGTGGAGTACGAATGCTTATTTAGTATTTTAGGAAGGTTAGTAATGTTTTACTACAATGATTGGGTTAATCATCACATGAACTTATACATATCACAACATCTCTTGCTTGCAGAGGTTGATGTAATTTTCTTTTTCTGGTAAGTCAGTCTGATTTAATCTTCTTGCAGTCTTCAAAGCTGTTTGTTCTTGCCATGACTTCCTGTTATCAAACCTCTCATGCTAACCAGGTCCAAAGTCCATCATCTGTCTTGTGTGTCCCAATACAAAAGCACAAAAAAATCCCTAGCAACCCAAAAAGCTTCAAAACCAACAAACACACATGCATGACCAAGGTTATGCATTAGTGACCACTTGAAAATTAAAGAGATATTATCACTTATCAAGTTGATTATAATGTATTTATCTAGAAAATGCAGATGTCTTTCCACTGCTGAAAGAAGTTAATCCTTTGGCAGAATTTCCAAGAAGTTTAAGGCTCTTTCTCAAACTCAAATCAGTATCTTTTTTGTAAAGATTAATAGTATTTTCTTCATATTATTAAGTTAACAGCTTTTAGGGCCTATGATTCATGTTGATGTTATTTTAATTCCCATTCAAAAGTCAATTCTTATTCGCAATAGGCATTAGAAAAAAGGAACCAATGAAATTTGACTCAGTTCTAAACTTACATAGTTCTGTTTCTGTTTATTCTCCCTTTCACAATTTACATTTCCTTTTGGAGGTGGAATGTTGGTGAAAAATATTTTTGTGAAGGGCTAGCATTTGAATAATTCTTGGGCACTGAACAGACTCAGAATGGGTGGGTTGGCTACAGCCATTGATGAGAAACCCTACATGAGCTCAGTTAACAACTATACATTGATTTTTAGACATATATAAAGCAGCAGTATTCTCCCTGGGTTTGAAATCAGTGATCACATTGAAGAGCGTGCAGGATGCTGCAGGAATCCAGAGCTCAGTAAAAACAGAGACAGAGTAAAGAAACCATTTCTAGGTTGAGTTGTGTGATCACTGTGCTCTGTGAATTGCTCAAGTTGGAATTTCCCAGTCTGTGTGAAATTCAGTGGATTGTGGCTCCCTGCTGCACATGAAATTAGTTAATCAAGCTTCCTCCAAAAAAACCCAAACAAACAAAAAATCCCACTGAAAAATCTGTAAATCTGTTGGTAGAAGCCATCAGGATTTTGATTTTACACTTTTTTATAAACTCAACAGCTCTTCTGTATAGCCTCACACAGAGAGGAGGAATAATTTGCTTTTTTTAGTGAGAGAGTCTTACAAATGTACTTAATTGTGTAACCAGTTGGCTGCCACTGGGTTCCTCATCTTCTTTCTGTCTTTGGTTTTCAGTTGCCCCAGGTAAAAGGAAATCCTCTATGGGTGGCCTGACTGTGAGTTGCACTAAGCTGGTTCTAAGGCTGTACCCAAATCTTTGTTCCCTGCAGCTTTTCGAGTGCTCCTACCTTGAGCACAGAATCATAACCCTGTGCCTTGCAATTCTAAAATTAAATCACTCTGCATTTTGCTATTTCAAGATTCTGCTCTGTTAAACACTGTCTGGGTGAAGTGACTGAAGTTTTGGGTGAAATTATTGGTATAGATTCTATGATGGCTGATGGCTCTAAATAGGGGTGATCAAACAAACTTTTAGACTGTTGCTTAATTTGTTAAATGTAGGAGAAAAATCTCATAAAAGGCAGATGTTATGTTCTGGCAGAGAGCAATCTTGTCATTATCTGAAAGGCTTTCTTCATGAATGCTCGTTCCTTTTTTGCCAGCAGGTATTTGGTTTAATGTGACTTCTTCGGAAGGAAAAACTTGGAGAGGTTTCCAAATACAGTGAAAATCTTATCCATGGATTGTGGTTTTATCCTTCAATACAGATTCCTTCAGGATATTATCTCCAAACCATGAATTCCAACCTGCACTTTGGTGGATTTGTCTTGCCGGTTGCAGCAATGAACGTGATCAGCATCGTGCCCCTTCTGATTCTTGTTCCTATTTTGGAGTGCATTAACTCCTGGCTCTTTAGCTCCAAGGACACTGGGCATTCTCCAACAATTTACATTGGTATGTGAAAAGCACACGTGTTTATACAGCTTTAATATGTTTTCTGGTTTTGAAAGAGAAATTTCAGTGTGATGGATGATCCTAGACATTTATATCTGACTATAAATGTTAACATGGATTTGTTTAGGGATGATGCTCAGAAGTAAAAATGTTTCAAAGAAATTATTGAAAAAAACACAGTCCTTAAACTTAAAACTATTCCCTTTTATAGATACTCTCATTAAACTTCCTACATTTTTTATCTTCCAGTCTGCATTGCAAACCTCAGATGAAAATATTTATAAACTGCTATTTTCTCAGTGTGCTGCTATTAATTCAGTGCCCCATGGCAGGCAGCGCAGTGAGTACTGACACACACAGAGGTATTAATCTGACTAAATTAGCCTAATTAAGAGTGTTATTAAGTTTTATACAAACCAGAAGCATATAACACAGCAGGTTGCAATTAGCCTAGTTTTTAAAATAACATCTGCATTAAAGCACAAAAAGCACATTCAGATAATCATTTTCCTTTAAACCATGGAAATTTCAAGTTAGTATTAATGTTCTATCGTGGTATGTTGAACAGCAGTAGAATATATGCAGTAGTTTGTTCTTAATAGGTTCATTTATCAAAATAGCCTCCTGTTAGGGGTGATAAACTACCTGAGGCAGAAAAATACCTGTGAGTACAGGCAATGGCTTCAGATATCCAAGTGTATGACTGCACCTGCAAGTATGGTAGACCTCTAAGTGCCAATATTTTTGCCAACAGTTAATTAGGTTCTCAATTATTTTCAGCAACAAAATTGGAAGTATAAATAGGCAGTTGGTGTTAAGCCAGCCTATAACTATATTTTAATTCAACTCTTGCAAAAAGAAGAAGAAATTGAAATAGTTTTCTGGAAATTTTCAGCATGTTAAGAATAGAAGTTTTCAAGGATAAGCCATAGAGACAACTGAAATACCTGGTTGCTCTGGGTCTACATAAAAACTGTAATCTGTTACTCTAGTTGTTGGTTTATTCATAAAGGTCCAATAGAGTTTCTAGATAAAATAAAGAACCTTTTCCCAGAATCACCCCTAAATATTATTGAAACAGCTTGTTCTCCTGTAAAACCCAAGCCTCAGTCATTCCAAGACTTGTTTTAAAGAGGACTGAAGGGAGAAAAGTAAAGATGAAAACTGTACCTCCAAGGCTCTTGGTTTCTTCTTCTGCCTCTTCAAGTATTGAAAAAAAAAAAAAAGGCTGAAATTTTTGGGCACCCAGAGGTTCTTTTTTCTGAAATGTATTGGCTTTTAGTAAAGGAAAATGCTCCAAGTTTGTTGCACTGCTAGGAATACTGAACTGCTGGAGGTTTCTTCAGTACCAACATAATTTTTCACTAGGAGAACTCTTGCTTTGGATGACTACAAGAAGCTCCTGGAGGGCTTCATACCTGGCTTTGATAAGGTGCATTGGCCAGAAAACACTGTTGAATTCCCTCCTGTCATCAATTTTCAAGCAATAATTCATTGATATTCTCATTAAGCACTAGAGGAGCCGAAACAGCATCCAAGGCTCAGGTTAAGCATGGGGGGTAAGATATTTAAAGCTGTGAACATACAGGAAAATGTGCTGGAATAAGGGTGTGAGAGTTTGGTGCTGAGGAAGAAACACAGAGGCCTGCAAAAAACACAGCAAGGCTTAGGCCACTTAACTATTTGATTTTTTTTATTCTCTTCCAAAAAACACTGACACTAAAAAGACAAAGTGTATATATGTTATAAATATATGAAACAAAAGCTGTTGATGTCCAATCTAATAAGTGAAGCAATTGCCAGTCATGAAGGCTTGGTAAGAAAAAGAGAGTCTAAGCATTTGAGCCAAAACTGTCAAAAGCAACCAAATTCTCACGTTATGGCTTAGAAATGTTGGCAAATCAGAAATTTAGTCAAAATCAATGAGAGCTCAAACCATGGAAAGTATAGATAATTCAGGTTCAGAGACTTGCTGGGAAACCTTGTTTCTTTGTGTTTTTCTTTTTTTGAGAGGACACAACCATTTCATACTGCTATGATCAAGAAATAGAAAATAATATATTTTAATAGTATCCTCTAAGCAATGGGTGAAGTGTGAGGTAGTTACAATACATCTGAGTTTTGGAAGAATTTCCTTTGGTTCTGTTCCTACCTTTTCTCTTGTATTATGTGGAAGGACATTTGCCTCTTCTTTCTTTTCTCCTTCCTTTTCTCCCTCAATATTAAAAAAAAAAGAAAAGTAAAAAGTTCTTCTTTGTGACTTTGGTTTTAAGAGAAGTTTTTCCTCTCTCATTTATTCTGAACTCTGAAACTGTGTGTTTACTGAGCTGGTGTCCTTTTGCCACATATACACAGCGAGCACTCTTTATTCATGTTGAAGTGTCCAGAAAAAATGATTTGGGGTGGGGGTAGGAAGCTTCTTTTGCATTTCTTAGGAGTTTGCTGCACTCTAAAGCCAGGATGGTGCTGTAAGAGTGGCCCTTGGTGAATATTCTGTGTCTTCACCCAGTTGTAGGTCACTTATCTGCTGCCCTGTCTGTGGTGGCTGCTGGCTTCTCTGAGATGCACCGCAAGCGCTTCCCCCAGGTGGAGCAGACTCTGTCTGAGGAGCTTCTGCTGGTCTCCTCCATGCCCTGCTTCCACCTGGCTCCTCAGTACATCCTGCTCGGAGTGGCTGAAGCCTTGGTGACTCCCTCCTGTGAGTAAAATCAAATAGGCTAAAGGAAAGATGTCCTGGTACTCAGAGAACTGTATCAGCTGCATAAAAATAATTACTGTCATCTGATGTTTTATCCCTGGCTCTCTCCCATGGGCTTAATGAGCAGATCTGTGCTTTACCTGCTTCAGAGAAGCATAATTTGCCTTGCTGGCTGTAGCTCAGCATGAGCAGTGATGTTCCAGATCAATGGGGAGGAAGCACAGCCCAGTCAGGTCCCTGGGGAGAACAATTCCCTGTTTGGTCCTGGGGCTGAACCTGCTTCAGGCAGGGGCTGGGCTGGATGAGCTCCTGAGACCCCTCCTGAGCTGATTTTATTGAGATGGAATAAAAACACACCTGAGAGCTGAGCTGTGGTTATGCTCTGAGACCACCTAAAAGGCCATAGTCAGAGCAAGGCGAAGCAATTTTGATTTTTGTGCCCAGCTAATGGAATTATTTCATGCTTTTCACTGGCACAGAGCATATGTGGGCAGGTAAATGGGACAGGTTAACCTGGAGAAGGGTGTAGGCAGCTGCAAGGCTTTTGTTAGTGCTCCAGTCAGGAGTCATGAGAACATGCCTCCCCAGATCCTCATGTCTTGGCTTGTGACACGGAGCCAGAGATAAACACTCCTGTTTTTCAGAGCTCAGCTTGTGCCTGCCATCCACACATTATGCAGTCATACTCTTGATTGTGAGTCTGAACCTTTTCTGCTTTCCGTAATTTACTTTTCTGTGTCTACACTGACATTTTTGAGGCTTGTTTTCTTCTGAGGAGCATGCAGAGTGCTTAGCAGTGTTTTACCTTGCAGAGCTTTTAAAATAAAAAAAAGTTAGTATTATAAAAATATTCTCGGCAACATTAACTTAGAGACACAGGTAAAGTAATTGCCTGGCTGATCTCTGCAGGCATTTAATTCTCTGGGTTGAGTGTCTCTTGTTCCAGTACAACCCCAGAAATGTTCAGGTTTGTGTTTAAGAGCAGGAAATAACTTCAGTGTCTCAGCTTCATTCTTATACTCTGAGACTACCGAGAGCTGTGGGTCACAGGCTGTCATTAAAAAGGTAATTTCCCCTAGTTTTAAATACTTAGCACTTTCATAATGCCTCTTCATCTGATAGCTCTCAAGTACTTAACTGAGACAGGTTTCTAGGCAGGTAATTTGGTTTCTAGGTTACAGGCTAAGTGTAACTGAAAACTGTGACCTTCTCTGTTTAGCTTAACAAAAAAAAAAGGTTAGGAGGTGACTTGCTTACAGTCTTCTCATGCAAAAGCAGGGGAAGAATATTGCTGCTAGAATAAGGCCTTTTAATCTGGCACACTGGGACACAACTGGAGTCCAGTGACCAGAAGATTACATTACCCTTTAAGAAAGAAATAAAACCCCATTTTAGGCCTTGTCTTCCTTTTTTTTTTTTTTTAAGACCTTTTTTAAAGGATTGTGGTTATAATTTCTCAGGAAGAAAAGCTGTCCTTCCCCATTTAAATAGGGATTAAGCATCGTGCTTAGAGCTGTGGTGAGAGGTGTGACCTAAGAACCCAGCTAAATGGGACTGAGTCTAAAGGCTTGCAGATAAAAAACTAAAGGGAGGTGCCTAAGACATGATATTTCTGTAGCTGGTGGGGAAGGAGGTCTGCATTCATGGTAAAAATTGGTCACAGAGTGTCTTGGCTATGCAGGCAGGGCAAGCCAGCTCTCTGCAGTCTGAGAATTCCAGCTGCTGATGGAGAGGAGCCTGGTTTCCCCCAGGTCTTGCACTGGCTGAGGTCCACTCAACCATCTCCAGCCTCTGCATTCAGGCTTCTGACCTGAGCTCTGGCTTTCCACTTCAGTTTGGCTCCCAAACACCAATTCACTGAATTCATCCACTGAATCTCCATGGATGTCAGTGACAGCCCAGACCCTCACAGAGCTGTCCCACTTTGCCTGACCTTTTACTGCCTTTCTTATGCAGAAGGTCAAATTCAGCCATTATAATAATTTACTGGACCTGAAAGTACATGATCCAAGCTGAGGAGGGGAATGTTCACTCCCTTAAGCAGAGGGAGAAAAGGAGATAGCTCATTTCTGAAAACCTTGGTTAAAGATGTTCCATTTGGCACACTGCACTCTTTATTTTCATTAGGACCTCTCTTACTGAGGTTGTTCAGCCTGGAAAAGTGAAGGCTTCAAGGTGAATTAATTGTGTCATTTCAGTACTTGACAAGAGCCTACAAGAGAGATTATTTACAGGGGCATTTAGTGACAGGACACAGGGGAACAGCTTCAGACTGAGAGCAGGTTTAGATTAGAAATCAAGAGGAAATTCTTTACTGTGAGGGTGCTGAGCCTCTGGCACAGGTTACCCAGAGAAGCTGCAACTCTCCCATCCCTGGCAGTGTTCAAGACCAGGCTGAGCTCTCAGTAGCCTTGTTTAGTGGAAAATGTCCTTGCCCATAGCAGTGAGGTTGGAACTGGAGGAACTTTTAAGTCCCTCCCAACCTAATCTATTCTATAATTTGGTCCCTGAGACTTAAAACTGTGTTTATAACATATATTTCATTATCTTGTTGATAGGAGTTTTGAATAATCTGCTTCAGGTGGCAAGAGCATCTCTTAGAATAATACCTGCCACTAAGCAAGTCTGAAAAATAAAATCAGACAATGGTATTGCTCTCCTCCACAGTGCCACAAAGTTCTCACTAGCCCTTGACAGGCTGAATTTGTAACCCCAGCTTGGTTTAAAGCAGGAAGCCACAGCTCTGCTAGTCAAAGGATATATTGGGGATGGCTTTGCCCACCAATAAATTGCAATGGTCTCCAGGGGGCAATGCAGCAGCTGTTCAACAGCTCCCAGCAGCACAGTGGGGAAAGGGACGAGGGGAGCAGGCTATTGAAACAGCAGGGATAATTTAGGTAAGTAGGATGCAATTATCCAGGCTGAATGTGACCAAGATGCATCTTTTGCACCTCTGCTTTTAGAAGGGAGGAACAACCAGAAACTTTCAAGTCTTTTAGGGTCTCCAGTTAGCTGTATGTTGCTTCAGGCTGTTGCATCTACAGATGATGACCCAGGCTCACCTGCTTTCTCTTGCCCTCAGGCTTCTGGTTCCTATTGAGAGTGAGGAGGAAAACATTGTCTGTGGTATTATTTTCTTTCATATTTTTTGAGAGTTTTCAAAGCTCCCATCCGGACATCCAAATTAAGAATGGTGAAAGGTGGTGATTGCAAAGTTTCATTTGTATTCAGAGGCAACTCAGCATCCAAATAGGACTGTCTGCTGGCAAGTTTTTCAAGCTGGAGGTCATTCTAATTCAACAAATAAAGCATGTGGGGATACTGGGAGAAAAGGTGTGGAGGAGAACTCAAGGAGTGAAATTAGAAAAGAAAAGTTTTTGGTGATCTGTGAAAATTG
>WBNQ01004834.1:0-18034 GCA_013401375.1 Spizella passerina
AAGAAGCTATGGAGAAAGGAGGAAAGATTTCTTTTGAAACTCAGGATAAACCCAGTTTCTTCTTAGTCCTTTCTCACTCCCTTTCTTGGTGTAGTGTAAAGCAGGTAGCAACAATTTGTCCTAATTCTGATAGATCCATGAACGTGTCAGTAGGTATTCAGATGTGTTGCTATGCCTCTGTTACTTCCCCTTTTTTGCCTTTTTTTTTTTCTTTTTTTATCCTCCACGCTCTTAGATTTAAAGTATCTTAGGAGTTAGCAGGCAAGGTTTGGGATCCATTGAGGGGGAGAGGGGTGATGGTGAAGAGCATTTCACTTTCCTTAGTTATATACTCTGTGTTTAATTTTCAGACAGTCTGTGTGGATAAGCCCCTAAGAGTTTGGGGGGAACTGCATTTTCTGGTTTGTGTAATTCTGAGCTATACCCAATCTCATAAAACATACTGTGCTGAGTCAAAATAGTTCTCAGATCTCTGGTTTCTTTGAGAACATTTTCCAGTTAGAGATTGGCTTCTGTGTCAGATACTCTTTTTAAGCTGTGAGATGCTTAGGTCAAGGATTTTGTTGCTTGAGTATTTGAAGACCATATGTGAAACGTGGGAAGTTTTGTTATTGTACAGCTCTCTCCTGACAAAAGCTTTTTCCTGGGATTATGTTGATGCACCAGTGGCTCTTAGTGAGCCAGTACATGAACCTGAGCCTCTTCTGTGGCTCTTGTGAGCTACAGGGATACACCTGCAGGTCTGCTTGCAGTTCCCACGTGTTTGATGGCATTTCTCAAATTTGATCTACTTTGACGCACTAGCAGGCTTGGTCATTGCTTTCAGGCTATGCAAATAGGCGAGGAGCGTCCTGATGAGCCTTGGGAGTGGCCCTGCAGTTCACAGTTACTTGTGTCTCCGGGGCACTTCTGTTTCCCATGGGGAAGGTGCCTGCTTGGGTCCTGGGAGGCTTCTGAGCCCTTGGCTCCAGACTTGAGCAGATTTCTCTAGCTTGCAGCATTTCCAGACTATATTGTCTTCCCCAGGAATAATCTCTTTGCTAGAGATTGATGGATACTCCAATTAACATCGGATTTAGCAGCAGTTGCCATTCATCCAAGTTTCCTGATGAGGGAAGAAGGTGGGTAAATTTCCCTCCTGTAAAGCCAGAGGTAATGGTTTTAGAGCTCTGGGGACACAAGGAGTTCATTGATAACTTAGTTCCTAGATCCTGTAGGTACTGTTAACAGTGTAGTCAGCTGAAGAAGGTGGTCTTGCTGGGGTTGTGGCCTGTGACTTAAAATAGGTCAAGATTCAAGATTGTGCTGATTAGTTATGGTATCTAATACTGTCTCTCTGTTCAGGAAGAGGCCTGCTTCCCCATTTTCCTCCAACTCAAGCTTGTAACTTTTATATTAATATTGTCTTAATTTAAATCTCAGCCAATCCAGTATTGTGCCATTCTCCTTTAAACATAAATTGAGGTGTGCCAGGCACACACAGAATTCCAGATAATCCTTGTTTGTTTTTGACAACTGGCAACAACTTTGTTGAGTTAGGATGAGATGGATCACCAGTATCTGGCCACCATCTGATGATGTGTCTGAGCCTTTTACCAGTGCATTTAGTCATGAACAAACAAGCAGTGTATTGTGTCGCTGATCTGCAACCCTGTATCTCAAACTTCAGCTCTAGTAGGAGAGCTGTCTGTTCCTATGGCAGTGAGCAGCCCACTGCAGTCACTTAGCAGGTGCTGCTGTGTCCCTCTGTGTCATCATGAGAGATGCATTGAGAGCTAGCTGTTGTGTGAGGTCCATGGCCAGGCATGCGGTGGGACACACCACGCAGAGTTTTCACATGTGGAGAATTCCTGATGGTCAGTGCTCTCTGGAATGTGGACACCTGGTGAGTATTATGGTGTGAACACCAGTCTGGTGCTCCCATGGGATGGACCTTGCAGCAGATTGTGGGGAAGGGATGTTGTGTTGATTGGGTGTCTGCAGCTTCTGCTGGGAGTGCTGTTGTCCCAGTGGTGAGGTGAAGTGAGTAGACTCCATAAATCCCCTTTCTTGGAATTTTCTCCATTCAAATCTCCTATCATTTGACTTTCATAAGGGAAAAATGTGCTTGACCTGGCTTTTGCTGCAGGCCAAAGTGAGCATAGTCAGCTGCATGGCTCAGTTGCTCAAATTACAGTAACTTAGTCCTGTTTCTAAGCTCATAAATCCATTTAACCTAAATCAAAGTAGTGAACTCTCTAAATTATTTGTCTTACGAGGCTTCAGCTTTATGGATTCTTTGATCAGAAATCAGCCTGGTTTTTGTGATACACTGACAGTCACATGCCATGGATGTATATTCCAGCATTGGTACAGCTGTATTTCCCTGGCATCCTCTGAGCTTTGTGGTGTTAAGGAACAAGCCTAAGCTATCTGAGAGTAAACAAGTCTGCCTGAAGTAAGAACTGAAAACATCTGAGTTAATTTTAGTTAACTGTTCCTGTGTAAATAAGGGCTTGTTGTTGTATATGTAAGATAACTTCCGTAGCCTAAAAAGTAGAAAATTGTCTTTGCTGATGTGAATTTTTGTAATGGTGTTTGAAAAGTTATGTGACACAAGTAGTCCAGAGAAAACAAAATGTCAAATACCAAACACTCACTGAATGATGTAATTGCTTTCTAATCTGATACAGAACTTGCATATAGTGCATCTTAACATTGAGCTCTAGCAGGCTCCAGCATAAGTGCTCTTCTGAGATAAATCTTGTTAGGATTTAATGTCATAAAGCAATTCATAATTCAGAAGAGTCTCTCTTTCCAAGGGTGAAATTCCCCTCTCCTGGCTCTTGTAAATATGTGTATACAGTAAAATAAACAAATTTGATAGAGGTAGAAAATGCAAAAGTTGTATGTGTTAAACTGTATCCCAGCTGTTCCAATTTAGTAATTTCACTGTATGTATAATACAGCAGAGTAGAAAGTCTGATTTCTGGCAAATTACTTATTTTATACTTTCTCCAGTGAGACCATTTTAAAACACTGCATTTCAGTATGCTTTTATTGTGCAAAGCAATAAGAACTGCATTAGAACTTTTTCAGATAGCTCTTAAAAAAACAGCGAAGTCAGTCTTTCTTCATTGAACATCCATTCAAAGTGATAACAGTGCATACAGGATGCTCAGTTAGAGTCTACAAAATGGGAAATTACAAACCTGAATGTATTTTTTTATTTGTCCTGACTTACCTATTTTATTTATCTTTGGCTTTGCTGGGGACTCTTTATGGTGAAGAGCTAGCTGCTCCAGAATGAAGGCATGGAGTGATTCAGTAGAGGTTTCAAACATTATGTAAGCTGTCAGTTTGCTTTTCCTCTTTCTGGATCTTTCTCCTGCTATAAGATTTTATTTCCATAACCTGGTATAGGTATTGTAGGTCATTATCTGCATTGTGAAGGGTGCTTTTCCATGAAGCATGAAAGGCACAGTCTCTAATTGTCTGAGGGTGAATAAGAAAACCCTTTGAATACAAAGGTGTCAGTAGTTCAGTAATGGTCTGTATTCCTACCTCTCATGCATGCTGATTTAAATTACCTTTGAGTCTAAGCTTGGTGTAATATATATTTGTATATAGTTTCTCTGGTATCATAATAGAGACTTTTGGGCTTTCTTAGCAAAACAAGACAGAGGTGGAAAAGTAACCTGGGATTTTTGTTTGGTTTGATTGCTTTTCTTCTCCAGAGACATGGTTTTGTGGGTCTGTATTTTTGTGTGTGATGATTACCACACTCAGCTTGTTTATAATCTTGTCCATGCTGTCCAATATAGCTGCTGTCACATCCCCCCTCTCCACAGACACTCGTGTATCAATCTCAGAGCAAGCATCTAAATAATAACTGGAAGGAGTTAGTCTTTAAGGCCTTTTTTGTTTGGGGGGTGGGGTTTTTTGTTTGGTTTTTTTTGCTTATTTATTATGCATCTTCTCTCCTGATGATTTTAGGCTGCTTTGGAGTCAGTTCACCGCTGTTGCAGGTATGAGCCTTGCAGATGGGAAGGTGTGCAGAGGCCCAGCTTTAAGCCCTTGGAGAGGAGGCTGGCAGTGCACTGAGAGTGGGCATTGTGGAGCAAACGGGGCCACGTATGGCCCCAAGCTTGGCACTGCTCTGCAGGCAGCTGAGTCTGTTTCAAGTGTAATCTCTGCTGACTTCGGTGACGTAGGAGGAGCACTGAGTTATGTAGTGAGGAAAGGAATCTGCAGCATAAGAAACCCCAGTGCCTCGAGGTTGATGCTATAGCTGGAAGCACTTGTCAGCCCTGCTGCACAGATGTCCCTCTTGGACGTTGGAGGTTTGCCCACACTCGGCTTCCTGCAGTCCCTCACGCAGGGAGGGGAAGGGCCTGAGATGCTGTTCAGCTCTCCTGGTGTCTCTAACAGGGTGTTTTGTCCTGTGGTAGCTGCAGGCAGAGATATGGGTGATAAAGCCACTCACCTGCCATGGGTAGTGTGATCGAAGGAATGCTGAGAGGGCAGCTGCTGTATTGAGCAGGGTGTTTTCAAGGAAAGCTGCCTTCATAAGGACACAGCAGGAGTAAGGAGACTTGGCTGTTAGTATTTGGGGGCATTGTGGGCTGCTCATTATTCTTGATTCATCAGCACTGGGTGGTCAGTGTCATGTCCATCTGGCTTCTGCTCCCCTCTGTTCCAGGCGGTGGGTGAATGTTCTGAGCAAGGCAGGCTTTGAGGGAGGGTTGATGGGCAAATAGTTTTCCTTCTGCAACAAGTGAGTTCACTGCAGGAAGGTGAAAAGGTGGAAGGTGGCTGTTACTGTTCTGCTCTGTAGTTTAAATCTCTCTGCTGTGGTTCCTAATGCAAACAGAAAAGGGAGTCTGATCAGCTTTCAAGAAAAACTGAAAGCAGATTTGCCACATTTGAGTCAACCAAATTAATGGCAAATAAGAGCTATCCTGTGATCTTTGACTTCATTGTATCATTTACAATTACTTGGACATGATAAATTCCTTCATTGAAAACTGACTGTACAGCAAATCATTATTAAAAAGATAAACCTCAATGACATTGCTGTACCCGTCAACAGAAAAAAATGGAAAATTCTTCTGTATTCAAAGAGATTCATTCCTTAAATGTAGAGGAAGGGGTTTCATCAGCAATTACTCTTTTTACATGAATAGTTTTGTATTGATAGTTTTATTTCAGTAAACTATATTTTGACTTGTCTGCAGGCACAGCTGCCACTTCTCCTATAGAAGAGCAGCTGGATGTAAAACCTTGGGTTTATGACCTGACATGTATACATATTTAGATGTAGATATGTCATGTCTAAACTTATATCTGTATTTCCATCTAGGAATATCTGCATAAGCATAATAATACAGTTTGTAAAACTCATTAAAAGTTTGGAGGCATTCACAAGTACTGCATTCTATGTGTTATACAATCAGCAAAGATTCCCAGTAGTGATCAAAAGAACTAAGAAAAACAGTATTTCCATCTTTGTTTCTCTGTGGTTATAAAGATAGGAAGATAAAACCCATAAAGCCTACCTGTAATCTTAACTATCCAATCTTGTTTGAGGTGTGTCTTACTTGTGAAGTGGCTTTTTTATGTTGGCTGGAAGTTTATTGTTTTGGTTTTTCTCTGCTGGAGAACTACAGGAGCAGTTTTCACCACTTAGCTGCAGCCAGAATGTTGGAGTTTTTTTCTCCAAGCCACTTTTTCCTCGACTGTTGGTTAAGAAATGTGAGTTTTAAATAGGTAGTAATAAAAACAAAATGAGAACCCAAAGTTTAAATAATC
The DNA here is from genome assembly GCA_013401375.1 of Spizella passerina. Taxonomy (NCBI): domain Eukaryota; kingdom Metazoa; phylum Chordata; class Aves; order Passeriformes; family Passerellidae; genus Spizella; species Spizella passerina. The sequence continues at coordinate 5,791 of WBNQ01004834.1, forward strand.
CATTTTACTAAAAGAACTTCTCCTTTCAGTTTTTATGGGCCTCTGGTACTTTCTTGGGGGTTCTCCAGAAAATCTTGCCAAAAGGAGATCTAACGAAACAGTACAAGCCAATATCCTCTACTTGTGGCAACATTGTTTTTGACTACCGCTCTTGGTTTACAGTTTTACTCAGTATTTTTGAGGTGTACAAGGCATTATTAAAAAATAATAACTGACAACAACAAATCCCCAAATTAAAAGGCAGATGTTTTCCACACTTTTCATATTCACTCACACATCTTCATATGCGCTCAAAGAGCTGAATCACAGACTATGGGACTTGGCAGCAGAGGGAACCTGTGTTTTATGTGTTAGTGCTCTCCTTCCAGACCTCAGTGTTTCTTAGGAATGCCTACGTCAAATGTTTTCCTACAGTTCTTTTTCTTTTGCTGTTTTTCCTTAAATCATCCCTCTGGCTGGTTGTGTTGTACTGGAAGTTGCTGTTGCTGCCGTGGGTGGTCCTGAGGCATCCTTCTTTTTCTTTCAGCCTGTACATGTTTTATAGTGAATACTTTGTCTTTGTTTTGGGAATCTGCCTTTGCTGTCTCTGGATTTCTCCTGCAGGGATAGGCCTGTGCACTGGAAGTGTGAATTAAAGATAATTGACTGTGGAAGTGGTATACTTTTTCCTGTGAGCTGACTTTGCCCTTGTACTAAGAATGTTTACAATGATGAGAACTCATTTGCACTTCCTAAGCTTTAGCCAAATGTTTGACTTGTTATAATTTAACTGTGATATAAAGCAAACTGAGGTATTTAATGCCAACATCAGGAAGAGTTACCAAGAGCCCGTTTTCACAAATCTGGTTTTAGGGATGAGTCATTTAATCTGATGCAATGAAAACAGAAAAGATGTTGAAGCACAGACGTGTGAGTTCATCTTCCACTTTTCATGTTCCAGAGAAAAAATTTTCCTATCTGGAGGAAATTTTTAAGCTGTCTGCAGTGTTAACTTGTAACTTCCCAAACATCAAGAGTTCAGGATAGTGTTAACATTGATCATGGAAAAACAGGTCCTTAAAACCCACTGAACTAAAGGAGTCTGTCTTCCGAGTTCATATAGTAGTGTGAAGAAGGTAGGGTTGATCAAATAACCTGGCACATCCACAGATAAGTCTGCTTCTTTCCTTCACCACATCATTGCAATTTATGTCAGCAGAGGAACTCGGTCACAGATAATCACCATAGGTGATAGGATGTACTCATTCCAAGAGCACAAGGAATAGTAAACTGCGTAACAAGTATTTGCTTGTGTACAGAAGCCTGCCATTGATACCCAGAGTATTCAGGAGAAACCTATCTGTTTCCCCAGTCTTTTGAAAATGTTGGATACACATGGAGATAATTTTTTGAGAGTGATGAGAGCCTAAATGGGTTGTGGTTTGTTGGCTCATATTTTAAAAACTTTTTATTAATGAGGTTTGGTTTTTTTCAATTTGTTTATTAAATGACCTAAAGGGTCCAGCAATGTGAGTAGTATTACATTGTGAATGGGCATCTGGAGATGAGGACAAAGTGTTTCTGTGTTGCTGCTTAATGACGGGTGTGTGTTCAAGTTCACATATGCATGAAATCCACCCATTCTGAGAGGGCTTCATTAAGGCCCAGCCTTTAATAAGCAAGGATCCACAGCCATGTTTGAGAGCTTTTTGTGTTCCAAAGTGCCCCTCCAGTTAAAATCTCTTTAAAAAGAAAATAAAAATATCTCCCTGCTTCCTGCGGAGGTTTCAGTGCAGACCTAGACTACTCATAGTAGGAACTGTCTCAGGTGATTTCCACTGTTTGATTCTTGAGTGGGCCGATGAGTCTCTTGCAGTGAGATTTGTTGTGTCACCATTCAAGGCTTGTGAAAGACCCATGCACCCCAGAGATAGCTGCCAAATTAATGTATCCTATGGCAATTCTAGAGTATTGCAAAGGCCTTCCACCTATTTTCTCCCAAACTGTGGCAAACAGAGCAAGTTATTTTAAAAATTAGATTGGAAAGTCCTGTCCAAGCTTATTGACATAATTTGGAATCTTCGCTGATTCTGGTAAGTTTTTGTGAGCAAATTATATGTGGTTGTTCGTCCAGTTGCTCACCAGGTCGTCAGGGACCTAGACTTCCAGGGAAAACTTGTTTGTGTTTAAACCCTTGAGCCTAGAACAATAGATTTGTGAATAACCTGTCCATTGCAGACCTCCCAGGATGGCAAACATCTGGATTTTAGGTTTTGTTCATTAGGTGCCACACATTATTTGATGAGGAAGCTCACCTGCTTCTTCTTGTCTTGCTTGCTGAGGTTTTTTTAGAGCTTGCCTTAGAATCACAGTAACTTCTTGTTCTTCCCCCTATTGAAAACCAAGCTTTTTAAAAATTTAGAATGTAGAGGAAAGCTTGGACTAAATCGGACTCTTATTTTCAAACACAATTAAAATACTTTGCTGTGTTTAGATTTCATGGATTTTTAATTTTTAAGTGGGGCAGAGGTGCTTGCCAGCTTCAGTTTGTAGTATTGGGTAGCTTCTTGAAAGGAACAGGAAGGGTTGAGGCAAACTAGCTGTGCTGCTTGTTCTGCAGATACCCGTATTTCCAGCTCTTCTGCATTTGGAATTGCTGGCAAACAGGTTGCATGGTTGTAATCTCAGGTCACCACAGGTCAAAGGAAACAGAGTTATCATTTTTGTGGATCATGCAGGCAGAAGAAATCAGACTCTGAGGTGTTTCATTGTGCTCTAAGGCACTAAGAAACATGTGGGAAACAGCAGGCTGACTGACCTCAGCCTGGTCACTTAGAGGACTGCAGCACTGGTCCTCCTGGAAGTCATTTCCAGATACATGAAGAGCAAGAATAGGACAGGAAACAGCTAAACATGAGTTTACCGTGGGCAAATTCTTCCTGAGTGTGAAGAAGTGGTGGAGACAGAAAGATGTTGGCAAAGGAGGAGCAGAGGACCTTGTTTACTATGATGGTACCAAGTTTTTTGACACTTTCATTAGCATCCCTGGAGCCAAATAAATTCTCCCTAGATGGGTTGTTGGATAGACTGCAGTGTGTGGAAAAACTGGCTGTGCCAGCACTGAACTGGCAGAGAGTTATTGGCGATGTTCCTTGGGGGCTGATACTGGTGCCAGTGTTTAATATTTTCATTGGTGGTACAAATGACAAGTTGGAGTGCACTCTCAGCAAATCAAAGGTGACACCGAATTGGTGGAAGTAGTGGATTACAAGAGCTGCCATTCAGAGGAACTTGAGAAAGTTGATGTGGGCTAGCAGGAGCCCAAGAAGTTTAACAAAAAGAAAGGCAGAAAACAGCTTTGCAGAGAAGATCTGGTGATCATAATGGGCTGTAAGTTGACTAGAATTCAGCAGCAAGACCCTGTAGCCACAAAAGCAAACTGTAGGCTGGGCTGTGTGAGCAGGAGTGTAGACAGCAGGCTGAGAGAAGGGTTTTGCTGCTCTGAGCTCCTGAGACTGAGCACCCATACAGAGTGACTGCAGGGAGCACTGTCGAGGACCACTCAGGGGTTGGGTCAGAGCATGTGACATACCAGGAAAGGCTGTGAGAGCTCCTTGTGTTCCACCTGAGAAGGCTGAGGGGATACTCCAGTTGACTCCAGCTCCCTGTAGGATCATTATGAAGAAGAGGGACTTTGATTCCTTTTAGAGATGTCTAGTGAAAGGACAGGCATGAGGTAATTGTCAGAAGTTTCAGGTGGGGAAATTTGGGTTAAGCATAAGGAAAAGAAAAGGAAAAATACCCTCCATTGTGACAGTGGTGGAAGAGGTGGTGGAATCTCTATCCCTGAGTGAGGTCCTGAGCAGTGTGGTTCAGCTTTGAAGCTAGGTCTGCCTTGAGCCCCCTCTCTGCCTAGAGACCCCCAGCTGCTGAATTTAGTATTTAATATTGCCCTTTTCTTGAAATAATAGTGCATGAAAATTAATAATTGTATTATGGTACTTTAAGAGGAACAATGCAAAAGTATTTTTGTTCCTTAATCTTTCACATGCAGCTTATGTCACATTTCTAGCTTTAGATCTTCAAAAGTGGACGTTGCTGAATCCTGTGATTGTCTTTCTATGAATTAAAAATAAGCCAAGTCTCTTTCTCCTTAAAAGAGACTGTTATGTTCAGCAGAACTCGAGGTGGTGATGCATTTTTGCATATGAGCATGCATATGCTTGAGAATGGGAGCATTGTCTGCAGCCTTGCCTACTTTTGATGGTTTAGTTCAAAGCTTATCTGTGAGATTGTTAGGGAAAAACTCTCAAATGTCTTCTAGCATCAAGCCACCTCCCTGGCAAAGAACACGTTTTCTTGGTATCTTGTTTTCTTCAGGAATTTGAAATCATTCATACTCAACATCCACGGAGCTTCAGGAGAATATGGCCATAATGCTACAGTGAATTGCCATCAGTGAAATACAGGCCTACTCAGTTACACACTGACACATTGTTTGCCATTATATTGGGCTTTCTAGCTCGTATTGGTATATATGTAGCTCTGAATTAAAGCAATTTTAAAAATTATGGTATGAAAGTAAAATTACTTTTTTAAAAAATTATAAGCTGTGTGGGTTTGATCTTTAGACTTTTTCTGTAAAAATGTACTGTAAATCTCCATGCAGAATTTTAGCTCACATTTCACCAGTAAAAAGAGCAGTAGACTTACTGCTGATGTGTAGCATCCTGGGGGAACTGCTTTGCTAACTTAGCTTGTATCATTTTTACACATGGGCTCTTAGATGGGACACACCTGGGGGAATGCACAAAGTACTCTCATCCTAGAAAGAGCCTGGAGCAGTGTAGGCCAAAATTTCCATGCCCTTTTAATGGATTAAAGGGCAGTCAACAACTGAATTAGCTGAGTACAGTGATTTAGGCAACGGGATAATGGAACTATAGAACTTTAAATTATTTTGATTATTTTGATAGATGTTTAAAGGGGAGTTTAATGTGATAAATAGCTGGGGCTGCTTTATTGAGGTTATACATGGAATAAGATAGCATTCTACCTTCTGAGGGCTTTTAAAGTAACATTGTTTGTTCCTTTCATCTGTGTGTTATGTAATTTTATTTTTTTTACTGTTTCAGCCATTACATAGGTGTGCCCTGTTCTTGTGTTCAGGGGCAGCTTAGTGATTTCCTGCATCTCCAGATCTTTGTGTTGCATTGTATCCAGTTGCCCAGGGGTAGTTGCCCTATCCTGTAAATTTTCCAGGGCCTGTAGATGGGATATTACACCGAGGCTGTTGGATGAGCCCTGGATCAGGGAGGTTCAGTGGTGTGTAAGGGGTTGTGTGCACTTTGAGGAGTGGGAGCCAGGGCTGGGATCTCAGGTGAGGTGCTCCCAGGGCTGTCCATTGGAGTGCCGGCTCGCAGGAGCACGTGGGGCTGCCCAGTGAGCTCCTTGCTGTCAGTGCCATGGTGGGATGGCGCTGCTGGCTCGGCCAGGCTGCTGAGCGGGGGCTGTGGGCTGCAGGGGCAGCAGTGTGGCCCTGCCAGGTCACTCCTCTGCATCCTCTGAGCTCCACGGCTCTAGGGACGCCTGCCTGGAGCTGCATCCAAAGCGTGCCTTGCTGGGCAGGCTAATGTCTCTGCGATTACCCATGGAACAAGCACGCAAAAAGGCTGCTGAATGTGAAAGTTTTCTTTTCAATTTCTTTGTTTTCTGGAAGGGAGAGACAGCAGAAGGGAGCAGGGACCTGGAAAAGCTCTCTTCCCATGAATTTGTTTCTGACTTTTTGTCTAAGATTTTTCATCTCTGTTAGACTCTTTCCAAACTGCAAAAGTCAGGAAGATAGCAATGTTCACACCTTTTATTAAAGTGCTTTGAATTCAAGACAGAATTAATAAGATTGAAGCATTTTTACTTTTTTTTCCCCAGAGAATTTGTTTCTGCCACAGCTAACAACTCTTTCAGTAGAATAATAACAAAGATGATGTTTGGTTATGATATGTTTTTAACTTTGACTCTGTCTCAGACTCTGAGTTCTAATACTTTTTCTATAGCCATAGGTGGGCACAAAATTATTTGTGTGTAACTGTAGCTCTGCGAAAGTATATTACAGAAATAGAACCATCTTACTTCTAGGCTCTCAGAGGTTCATTGTGAAGAAGCCCAGATACTTTCCTTGATTGGTTGCCTGCCTGACACAGTCTTCTACAATTTTCCAGGTGGAATGGAAGCACGTATAGATGTCTTTCCAGACATATTAAATTCAGGATTTGATATGCTCTGCGTGTTTCACACAGCTTGTCTGCATGGTACACGTGGGTGGTTTGATGCTGTCTTGGGCCCACTACTGCATGTGCACAGTTAGCCACCTTTTGAGATACCTGGTGAGCCCAATTCCTTATACTTGGAGAATAAGAGGATATTTGAGATGGGACACAGAAGACATGAAGTAATTGTTCCCATTGTGAGACTACTATGTTAAGTAGTCAGATTTTGCTGAGTATTTTAAGTTTTGGGCCTGTGTAATATCACAGGTTGGGTGTAAAGCAGAAACTTTTTGATATGGCACTGTGGATTTTTTGCTTTATCCCGTGTAAGGAATGCATAGAACATGCATTTTCTCCAGGATTTTCTTGTGTATTTAGAATCAAATCAATCAGAATTGATCTGACACCATAGTTACTCACAGACTTCTAACAAGTCAGAATTTTCTCATGATAAGAAGTCATTGAGTTGTACTGAAAAAGCTCTATATAATACTGACATTTGTGTCTTGTTTCCATGGGTGAGAGGGATAAGGTTGGGGGGTTTTTCCCCTTTCTCTTGCAATTCTTTAGTTCTGAAATCAGCTGTTTTCTGGCCCAAATTCAGTTCATCAAAATGCTCAAACTTAGGCTTAATTCAAGCATCTATTACCATTGCACGGTCAAGAGTCACATTATAAAATAACAGGAAGCAAAAGAAATAACAAACTTTTAAAAAATTTTAAGGGTAAGAAAAAGAGAAGATTTAGTTTTAAATTCCAGCGTGAAATAAAAAATAACCACTAGATGGCACTTGAAAATTGTGTATTAATATAATACATTTGCTTTCAAAATCATTACAAGTGTTCATAGACCCAAAACATTTTCATGTGGATCTGCATAGTTCTGAGAGACAGTGATACTTCTGAAACTAGAATTAATGTTCCTTTAGCATCTCTTTCTGTGATCAGACTAAACCACTGCATTAAGGAATCTAGTCTGAATTAAAAGCTCATTCCTGAGTCTTAAAATGCTGCCTTTAGCAAGATGATAAATATGAATATAACTGATAAATGTGTGCAGATTAGTTTGGTTTCCAATTACTTTTAAAGAAATCACAGATTTGCTTAGGTAGGAAAAAAACTTGAAAATCATTGAAGTCCACCATTAAGCCATGTCCCTAAATGTCACATCTAGATGTCTTTTAAAAGACCTCCTGGGCTGCTGACTCAACCAGTTCTTTGAGCAGCCTGTTCCAATGCTTGACAGCCATTTTGATGGGAAAGTTCTTCCTTATATCCCATCTAAACTTGAGGCTGTTTCCTCTTGTTTGTGAGAAGAGATTTGTAGCCATTTGTTTTAGCAAAATTCTGCTCTTCTTGGCCTTCTGTTTACCTACTTGGGTTATGTCTCATGTGAGATACAATGTATTTTGACAAAGTGTTGCTGGTTTAAATACGGTAAATAGCTTGGAAATTAACTCAGAGTTTGGTAGGGAGGGATTCGCAGCGGAAGCAGACTCACAAGGGTTCACTTCTCATTTTTGGCTTTACACACTTGCCTCTCTTGGTAAGGGAAAAGGATGAAAGGTGATTGTGACAATTCAATACTGAAGAAAATATTTTAGTAGCCTAGAATTTATTATCAGGTCAGTCTTGCGGTATTTCTGTTACTGAACATGGCCCTTTTATTTGAAATTCTTGTGTGCCTTTATGGTTGTTTCTGAGATGCATAAGAGTTACATTGCCATGATTTATGAGCTTTATATTGGAGATACACAAAGCTGAGTAAATACTTTCTATAGCCATTAATTTGATTCTTTTTCCATAGGAGTAGTGGATAGTAGCTGTACAAGGGAATATTTAGATAACTGCCTTAGCCTATTGCACTTGAATTGAAGACAGCAGAAGTAGACAAAGTATAATATGGGGTTGTACAGGGATATTTTATGGCCTATTAAATATGTATTAAGGGAGTAATTCTTTCGTTTGCTCATACAGCTGTATGTGGTTCCCCTGACACTGCTGGTAATTATGAGTGAATTTTATTATGAAAGTTCCGTTAGGCACATGGTAAAACTTAGAATGGGTTACAGTAGTGATGGACACAGCTGCACTGTCCTGGTTTTGCAGAAGATACTGGGACACAATCAACAAGAGGTGAAAAGGAGAGTTGAACAATTTTACCATTCAGCTCTCCCTGCGATGTCTGCTGCAGGAACGTCTCCTCTTTGTGCTGCTCTGCACTGCACAAAAGCACTTGGCTGTGTTTCTGCAATGACTGCACCCTACAGCAATTTGTACGCCTGCTAATCACAGATAAAAACGGAGCTTTGGGAGTGGCAAGTCTAGAACATGTACTTTTTTACTTTTTTTTCTTTCATTCATGGGGTCTCATCCTCCAAAGGCTGTGAGCAGAACTCCAGGCCGTTATTCTTCTTCACATAAAATTCCAATTTGACTTTGATTTCTTACCTGATAGGCCCTTGAGTGAGGAAGCTGTTGCTGAACTGCAGATGCCCCCCTGGGAATGATCTGATGAGAATGTCCATGCACTGAAATTCATTAAGTGTTTTGTGTGGCCGTTTTGCCTGTGAGCTCACTGGCTATAAAAACTCTTTATGCTGAGATTAAGCATTTAGTGACTTGCAAAAGCTAGAGAGCTAGAACTCCTGGTGATCCAGGTGACAAATCACAAGGACTTTAATTTTGCAACATTGAAATAATGGGGAATGCAGGAATGACAGCTGTCTTTCTAGAAAAGCAGCTGCCCATGTAGGCCCAGGTAGTCTTGTTTAGACAGGAACACAAAGCACATTTTTCATAGTGTGCTCTCTCAGCTCAAACTTGCTGAAAGTCAGTGTTTTTTTGGATTGTGCTGTTGCTATGGTCTGTGATGCTCTGCAGACAAGCACTCATCTCCTGTCTGAGAGGTGGTTGCTCTTTACAGTCTATTCCGTGGAAAGTGCTCTGCTGATGAATTACTCTGGTGTCAGTAGAGGGCTCTGAAGCTGTTGTTATTATCTCCTCTCTTGTGGGAGGAAGTATTGCAAAGTAGGTTGGGCTCTGCTGCCTCTGTGTTTTGAATTTCAGGCATTTATTCTGTTCACCTTCCATGTTCCTTGGTGCTCTCTCCTGTTGCGGCAGCAAATGTAGAAACAAAAAGAAATGCTGCTTTGGAGCAAAAGGATTGCCAACATTTCCAGGCTCTGTGGGAATCTCCTTGATCTAGGAGCAGAGCCATGTTTAGTAGTGCAGGTGTGCCAATGTGTCCCTCTTATGGGTGAGTGACTTCACCTACATGTGCAGGAGGCCTTGCCCTGGTCCCTGGTTTGTGGTTCCTTTGCATTAGCGCTGCACAGAGCAGGCAAGAGAGAGAGAACCCCCTACCTGCTCTCCAGGAGCTCCAGGCAAAGGAAGTTACTAGGCTGAGAATCCAGGTGCCTTGTTCCAGCAGATGCACAGGGTTGTAGGCAGACCTGCTGGTGATCCTTTGGCATGCAGGGTGGTTAGCACCTGGTGTCCAGAAAGGTGGATGTTACCATAACAAATGCTTGCACTTCGTGACCCAGACATTTTGGCTAGCAGAGTGTGTCACTGGAGCCTTGCTTGGTGAAGTAAGCATAGCTTACTGGGTTTCTGATGTTTGTGTTCCTGCCTCTGCAGTTGCTGAAGTCTGAAATGAGTCCTACAATAGCAAATGTCCTACTGTAACTTAAATTGAAGACAACAAAAAGTCCTGTTATGGTTAAGACCTGAGTCTTCAGACACTGCTTTTACCTAAGTGACTCTAGGCTCCTGTTAATATGCTTCTGGTTGAGTAAAGATGTTAGTGATTTGCAGCCCCAGACCTTTTTCTGCAAGGCAAGCTCTTCCTTTGATTCTTTCCCTTCATCTGCACCAGTGAGCCACTTCACAGAGGCAAAAGGTGTTACAGTGAGTGCAGTTGTTTAACATAGAATGTTTTTCATACTAGACAAAGCTTGCTTGATGTCTTTGCATTAAAAAATGCCAAAGAAAATGTTTCTTGTTTTGCATGTCTGAAGGAAAAGAGAAAGAGTAGAGTTGAAGTTTATTCTATTGACTTGTGTAATATGTTGCTTTTCTTCCTCTTTGGCAGGTATGAAATGGATACTTAAACCCCCCCCCAAAATAAAAAAAAAAATGCTGTTGACATTTTTCTGTGGTCTTGGGGTTTAATTTTATGTATTAGAGAACAAAGAAAGCAAGCAACTGAAATCTGAGTTTGAGAATAAGGAACAGTTTAAAATAATTTCTGAAGATGGAAGAGTATGTCATTAAAAATTAACTAACACTTGTAGCTGTGTTGCTAAGTGTTTCATGTGGTGACAGTCTCTCCCAAACCTCCACTGGCAAACAGGACCCCATTGAGTCTCAGCATGTCCTCCATTAAACCATCACATCTCTGAAAATTAGAAAGCTCATTAATGGCTTTCTGCTGTGAAGCAATAAAGAGTATATTCACTGAATGGTCAGCAATTAGTGCCAACTAGTTTTTGTCTTACATTATAGAAATATTCTGGTTGATTTATTCCAGAGCTGAAAGAAACTTATTTAAAAAAAAAAACACACTTTGTATTTGTGTAGGTGTATTTTCCAGCCACAATCTCCTTTTGCTTTCATGTGAAAATTCAAACACCTCTTCAGCCCACTAGACTGCTGAGAACATGAACTCATTTCCCAGTCTCCTGCTTCTTTATTGAAACAGCTCAAGTCACTGACTCAGCAGTCCCCAAAACAACAAGCTATTAGTGTCATAGTCCACTCCTCTCTTTTCTTATTAGCATTTGTTTTTATCATGTTGTAGAGAACTTAGATAGTGTAAAACAGAGCAGAAAATGTGGAAAATCCACTTGAAGCTCTGCCTTTGCTCCTTTGTACCAGTAATCTTCATTCAGTCAACCAAGAGCCCAGCTGGCCTCCAGGAAATGTGGGGAGTTTTTTTAAGGTAACAGGAAATCGGAAATTTGTTTCCACTGTCCTCATGGAAATGAAAGTTGCTGAAGCTCAGATGTTGTTTTATGGAGAATCTTCCAACCGAGATCATACCATAGTCACCATCCATGGGGTTCTGCTTTTGCAGGTCTTGCATTTCTTTCTAACCTGTATTACAACATGTGCCTTAGAGCACTTGGCTGCTTTTGAAGACCTTTATAAGGATTTTGGTGTTTATGGATGTGGTTTATCAAGTGTAGCTTATTTAGCACATGCAGCATTCTCAGTGGCTGATCAACACTGGGATGAGATAGTCCCAATGGTCACCTGTGTATAAAAGCTTTTATAAATAACAAAGGAAGATAGCAGAAAAACAAAACTTAGTATTACCAAATGTAATCAAATGCTTGTTATTAATGAACACTTTAAAAAATGAAGACTTGTAAACAGTTATGTATTTGAAATAGAAACAGAGGCAGTAAAAGCTAAATGTTTTCTCCCCTGCTTTCCCTCCATTCACCTCTTTTCTTAAGGAATATTTTTTTCCTCTGAAGCTCTATTAGCTATACATATTTATAAGACATCCAAGAAGAGTGTGATTCTTTGATTAATGTTTCTAGGACCAGAAGGACAGCCAGCACACACACACAGACACACAAAAGAAAATTCTTAACTTTTTTGTACTGATGTAATATTTCTGTAATGTTTGACCTGTATATGCACTAAAAGTAAATGTAGAATGTCACCCTGAAGGTATCTTGCTGTCAATGGATCATGAATGTCAGCCTTAACAGGTATCCTCTGGTGACGTTATAAAGCATATGTAGCTTATTTTAAGAAAAGCTGTCCATACCTTTGTCTTACCTTGTTGAAATATTCCTACTTTCTCCCTAGTGGCTGTCACTTCATTTTTGTCATCCTTAAGCTGAGAAGTAAATTGTAAAATCTTGTTGCCTGGTTTTAATAATTTTTACCCTTGCAAACTTCTAAAAGCCATTACATCTGCCTCAAAAGATACATTATATTTTTACTGATATCTGCAGAAGAAATTACTCTTTTTTTTTGTGT